>PVKM010020336.1:0-23448 GCA_004027735.1 Carollia perspicillata | reverse complement strand
GATTGATGAAAGACAAGTTTTTGTTCTGCCATTAAGTCTGTAAATTAAATGACATTAGGACACTCAATCCATGTGGGGACTTTTCCAGTCTGACTTTCTGTATTTTAATAATTAGCTGATAATTTATGATTCATTACCTTGGGATCCCATATGCAAAATAAACACAACACATCAAAACCTTTACATAATTCTGTAAATACAGAACCACTTTCAGGTTTATTTCATTTTTATCATCCAGAGTCAAAAGACTTATGTTTGAATTCAAGTTTTCTCTTTCCTCATCCGCCATGTTCTAAAAGTCCCCTTTAAAAATGGACAGTGTGAAACACTGGCAAAGGCGTGGATCAACCAGGACTCTCACTTGTGGTTGGTTGGAAGCGAAGGGATTCCGCCCTTTGTAAGGGTCCAGCATATGGCCCAGCAGTGTTGCACTTAGTATCTACCCCAGAAAAAAAGAAGACACGGGTCCACACAAAAACCTTACATGAATGTTTTCACAGCTTTATTTGTAAGTACCGAAAAGCTAGAAACAATGCAAAGTCATTCAGTGGATGAATGGAAAAGTTACAACTACACGGTAGAATGACACTCAGCGACATTTAGGCAAGAACTCTTGGTGCACACAATAACTGCCTTAGATGACTCTCAAAGGGTTTATGCCAAGGGAAAGAAGTGAGACTTAATAGGCTACATACTACGTGCTGCCTGTTATATGACATTCATACATATAGGCGTCTCTGGAATAAAGCCCAAAGATTGTGGTGCACGATCTTTGTAGTGTAATGATGAATTTCTTTTGCTAATGTTTTGTTGAGGAGTTTTACATTTGTGTTAATCCGAGATATTGGCCTATAATTTTCTTTTTGTAGTATCTTTATCTGGTTTTGGTATGAGGGTAATTCTGGTCTCATGAGTTTGGGAGTCTTCACTCCTCGTCAGTTTCTTCTGCCGATTTCCGAACAGTAACCTCGCTTCGGGAGAACTGAGTGATGCAGAGCCAAAGTGCTTCCTAAACAGTAAATTGCATGTCGTTTTTTGTTGCCTGCGGATACTTGAGTTCACAGGCTGCTCCCTTCCCAGAGGGGGACATCTACTTGCTGGTAAATGCATGGTTGGGACTTACCGCCAGACTCCCTTTCTGCGAGTCAAGGGATCTCTATCCCAAAACCCTCCTCAAAGCCACTCCACTCTAGTCACCCTACCACCTCATTATCAGTACGATTGATTTTCCTACATGTATTTACTTTAAAGCTATATGTTTCTTTATATTTAAGTGGACATATTGTAGACAACATAGAGTTGGGTTATGTTTTTTGATCCCTTCGGACAATCTCTATTAATTGGTGCCTTTAGACCATTGACATTCAAAGAAAGTGGTTACTGAATTAGTGATGATTGGTATTGATATAGTAGTTATTGGTACTGACATGACAAGATTACTATCTACAATATTCATTACTGTTTTCTCTTCGTTGCCTTTGCTCTTTGTTCCTGTATTTGTCTTCTATTCTTTGTGCCTTTTGTTTTAAGTGGGCATTTTATATGATTCCATTTTCTCTCTTTTTTTTAGTATATCAGTGATACTTTTTTCACTGTTTTTAGTGGTTGCCCTAGACTTTGCAATTAACCCAAGCCCACCTCCACAGAACGCTGCACCACGTCGTGGGTGACGGGAGCACCTCCAGTAGTTGCCCCGCCGCCCCTGGGTACTCTGTTCTGCTGGTGGTGGTGGTGTTCTTTCCGTTTTTCCTCTCTTTGCTGCTCAGTTTCGGAGGATTCTGATAAGGTGTCTTTAAGCTCGGAGATTCTTCCCTCAGGCATGTCCAGTCAACTAGTAAGCCCATCAAAAGCCTCTTCGTCTGTGTCCCAATATTTTCATATTTATAACTTATTTTTGCTCCTTAGGGTTTCCGTCTCTCTGCTCACACTGCCCGTCTCTTCCTGGCATGTTGACGGCTGTATCCATCAGAACCCTCAACGCATTAATCACAGTTGTTTTAAATTCACGGTCTGATCATTCCAACAACCCCTCCATGTCCGGTTCTGATGTTTGCCTTGTCTCTTCGAATTGTGTGGATTTCCTTTTGACATGCCCTGTGACGTTCTTCTTGATAGGCAGACATGATGTACAGGGGGAAAGGAACTGCGGTAAACAAGCCAGCGGTGACGTGGTGGACAGGTGCGGGGGGAGGGGAAGCGTTCTGCAATCTGATAGGTCTTAGACTTTCGATGAGCCTGTGCCTGCAGCCGGTGAACTACGCAGGCACATCTCGGTTTTTATTCCCTCCCCTGCTTCGTGGGACAGGATGGGGAGAGGGGGCTGGCGTTGGGTATGCCCCTTCCCCACACCGGTGAGGCTGTGATGCTGATACCTGAGCAGGTTAGATGCTGGTTAAGGACTGTCTCCTGAGAGCAGGACTTAAGAACAGAGTGCTCAGGCGCATTTCAAAATGGTTCCTTTTCCCTTTCAGGAGGGGATTTTCCCCCTGATATTAGCATTTACTTCGGGAACCTGTTTGAGCCTCTGGAAGTAAACCTCTCAGTACCATGGGCAGGTCCTCATGACGGGGTCGCCTCAAGTTTTGAACTCTCAGACGTGTCCACACTGAGCCACCAGCAAGCTGTTCTGCAGTCCAAGTTCAGGTTTCCGTCCCTGTCCCCTGTCCCCACAGTAGTTCACACCGCTGTGTTCCAGGGAGGCAATGCAATCCCCTCTTAGCTGCGTCTGTTTCTCCAATCTTGCGTCAGCGGTTTACCGTGCCCTCACTTTTATGCACCCCAGGGAGCCGAGAACGGTTGCTGACTTTTCGTTCTGTTCAGCTTTTTACCTGTTAGGACCGAGTGGTGACTTCCAAGGTCCTTACTTGCAGAACTGGAAACCTGACCTGCTTGTCACGCTTCCTCCTAAAACCCTGTTTTCTTCTTCCCTCTTCCTGGATTTCTCTGCCACAGGCTATCCTCTTGGCTCACTCCCTCATCACCTTCAGGTGACGTTCTGTCAATAAATGTTCTTCTGATGCTTCATAGCAACAGTGCAATCCCCTTGCCCTGACCCCAGGATTTCTTTTCCCACCCTTCCTGTTGGCTTTCCCCTTTAAAGGACCTCATTGACAACTGTCGCTCCTTTACATCCTTCTTATTTATCACCTTTGCTCCCCACTGGAGCTCAAGCTTCATGAGGACAGAGATATTTGTCCATTTTGTTGACTGCTGTATCCATGGACCCTTGGAAAATGCCCGGTAGAGATGACATATTCATATTTTTATCAAAGTGTATAAGTGAATAGATAAGTGATTCTGAGATTTCACTTATTTTATAACTGATTTTTGTCCACTGAATACAGAACTCACCGATGAAATATTTTTGAGGGTTTCATTTTGGTTCTAATGAAAGGAGGACCCCAGGGCTACCCAAATTCTATACAATGAAGAACATTTGTATGGCAGGGAGCACCTCTGAAATCCAAACACAGCGCTGAAAGCGCTTCCTGGCCTTGAGGGACCTGTCTCTGGGAACAGGGGCTGCACCCAGGTCTGGGCAGCTCTGCTCCCTGCCCCGTCTGTCCTGAGCCTGGCGCTCTCTTACCCCCACTCTCCTGTGCACATGCTCCACTGTCTGCTTCCCTGCACTTGGGTTTGCTGGGGCTACCCCCAGGTAAGTTCACAGGACATAGAATGGAACAGGGTTGGCTCCGTTTGATTCGGTGCCCATTCTTGTGTGATCACCCACGACCAAGATGGGGGAAGGGAAGGTGTAGTCCCAGGAAAAGTAAGAATACCCCTTCTAGAGACTGTGGGCAAGTAACATTCTCTACCAAGGACTAAAGGCAGGTCTAACAAGGAACCACATTCAGAAGTGTTGTTATAAAGTCATTGATGTAATGCAAATATAAGTCCGTAAGTTGCAACTGTTTGCTGGATCTGGAATAGACCACACTAGATGGCGTATATTTTGCTTTTTCATTTTAAAGAGAAGGAAGTGCAAATCCAGAGAAGCCGTGAGTGTCATCGCTGTTATCACATTACTGAGCTTTGATATCTTATTAAATTAACCTCAACATCCTAGGGTCTCAGGCACCTAATTAGTGGAATAAAATGAATTATAAATTTAAAAGCAGAAGCATTGGCCTTGAAATAAAATCTCACCAATAATCTTCCCTGACATTTCCCCCACTATTTCTTTGTCAGGCCCTGTTCTCTTTGTCTGCCCGTGTTTTTTTTTTTTCTTTTCCTCCATAATTTTAATGGAATAGTTCTAATTTCTTAATTATTAAAAAAAATATCAGGAAAAGAAAAATATCTCAAAGGAAATTTTCAATTAAAGGAAAGAAAAGTGTAGCAGCTTCACCCAAATGAAACAAGAACTTGTTGGGAACACGTAGACTTACAAACATATATTCATATACAGGTGAATTCTCAAATGTATTCTGCCTCAAAACATTATCCTTTGGTGAAGAAAATAAATCAGATGTAGTATCTGTAAAACTTCATTTTGATTTGTGCAACACAGGAGCAAAAAGTAAACGTTTGGTGTCTTTTCTTGAGAAGTATCTATTTACTTTCCATTTGTAATGCTTTGCTATACATTTCTTTTTCTGTACATACTTACTCCAATATACATCTTAGCAAAATCACCAGGGACACTTTAAAAATGAAAAGAAAGCTTCTAAAATAATGTGCACTTCATAGTCCTTAACACAAATTGACTTTAAAGAATAATCTACTGAAAAAAAAATAAGGGCCACTGTACAGTCTGGAATATGGTTTGTCTGAAAAATCATGGGAGCTAAGCAAAGTGCCACCACTACTGGTATAATTTAATAAATCTTTATACAATGAGGGTGATATTTTTGTCCACTGCCACATGTTACTGAACTCTGAAGTTGTAAACAAACATTTGTTTTAATTTTCCAGACAGTATGCAACCCCAAAAGGACTAGATGATGACATCCTGAATACATAGGTTCATATCTTTAAGATAAATGAAAGAACAAATGTTTACTAAATTTCACATATTTTAGCACTTCCCTCAAGGGTACATTGGGTGGGCAAAAGTGGGTTTATAGTTGCATGAAAAATCTATAGTACAAGAATAATAATACAAGAATAGTACAAGAACAGTACAAGTGGTGAGTTTCATGTACTCACTATTGTACACCTACTTTTGCCCACCACTATATAAGGAAACTTACTTTTCCTGAATGACCTTGGGTGCAATCTCTAGCATTTTTGAACCTCAAATTCCTCACATATAAAATAGATCGTAGCTCAAAGGGCTATCAGGGGAAATTCATAAATGTCTGTCTTTACAAAGCTTGGCATGGAGCCTGGTAGGCAGTAAAATGGCCAGTAATGTTTTCTGTTGTTATTACTGTAATTCCGTAGCATCAGGATATTACCATGCTCTCTAGCAATCAATACTTTGAAAGACTAGTGTATTTGAAAAACTCTGAGAAATAATTTGCTGATTTTCAGTTGGTCATGAGCAGTTTTTATTGCAAATTAATTGATATCTTGAGATTACATGGAGGGTGTCACCTTCAGTGATAATGGACACGACACCTTGTCTGCATGTACCTCCATAAGAGCATCAGGCTGAGTCTGAGTCCCCATGGATGTAGCCGTGGCAAACGGTCTGTCCACTGTCTGACTCACTGTGATAATGAACTCACCTTGATGAGATGGTAGCTCACGTCACTTAAGAAATTTAACCGTGCCGGATAGTCATCCTGTATTTCATTTCGTTCCCACAAAAGACAAAACATGCTGATCGCACACCTCTCAGAGTTGACCTTTTCCTCTCCTTTGCACTGTCCTGTGTTCTGTATTTAATACATGCAAGTAGCTTGAAAAGAAAAATATTGTCAAAACAAATTACTATGTAATCTTCTTTTCCTTTTTATTCTCTCGTGGCCACTTCAATGTTTCATTACCCTGGAGTGCCCGGGCAGGGGCTGGTGGGGGTGCTGTGCCCACAGCATGGACTCACCACATCTCCAGAGTCTGCTCTAAACTCGATCTCATTCATTTGCTGCTCTTCCACCCAGGTGGCTCCCGTGCTGAAGTGCTGTCTTTTACCTACATGCATTTACCATGTCAACATTGAAATGTCAAGGCTAAATAAGGGGGATTCTTATGAAGCGTATTTCTAGACCACAGAGCTATCAGCTTGAGGGGGAAACACTTTCCCCCAAATGCCAAACAAACCAAACTTCAGAAAATATCTCATCTACCTTTGTTGATAAAACCAGAATCCAGCTTTGGCGTGCTTATTAAAATGTTTAAGATAAACTTCTATATTCGTTGGCAGGGCTGCTTTTTGGCAAGACGCACTGTTCCCAATACTCATTCTGCTTGCATGTCTAAAAATACTGTCTATAAGCAAAATTGAGGACATGGCACATCACTCAGTAAGTTGAGAGTTGATGCCAATAATTCTATATACATCTAGAGCTTGAGGGCAACTAAATTTATGTGAAATATAAGTAAGCTATTAGTTACAGTTCATACAATAATTTAATTATCACAATCAAAAGACTCATAAAGCTAGAAAGTTTTGCAAAGCACTGAGCGACACCATCTTCAAAAATATGAAGACCTTTTAAATAGATTTGGTTAACATCTTTGTATTTGCATATGCATATTTAAAAGGCAGAAGCACCTGGTCAAAACTGGAAGAACTTGGTGGTTCTCTGGCTGAGAAAAGCCAGCATCACCCCCTCTTATCAGTAGCCACAGACAGACCCAGACACAGAAAAGCACACCTCCGAGGATGGGGATTCAGTCTAGAAAATCCTCTGCCTCTCCACCTTTCTGGCATGTTCTTTCTAAGCCGTGCAAATGTTTCAAGAGCTGGCGCACACTGAAAACACCCTCTATGTGCCAACCAAAAGTGTACCGAGAAATGGGAAGGGTTTTGTGCCAGTTGTATTCGAGTACACAGATTCTTGTGCCAACTTCCCCAAAGAACTGGCACCAGACCTAATGGGTGTTTGCAGGTGATTTGTCAGCATAATGTTAGCCCCTTCTACAAAATGGTCCTTTCATGTATTTAACAACACCAGCAAGCAGGCGTACGCTAGGAGAGGGAAGGCTTTCTCTCAGTAGAATGGCGTTTCTACCAAGGCAGAGGGCTATAGAAAAAACACTGTTTTGAAACTAGCTAGACAAAACCGATACACCAAGGGTTGTTAAAACCATTAGGTGAAAATTTGTTTCAGAACAAGCCACTTAGGCGGTTTCAAAATTTCTCACCATAGACTACCTATTAATAAGAAAAGGATCAAGATAACTTTTCAGCGGAGAAATCTGGGGCACGCTGCCTTAACCAAGGGATCAGTCAGCATTACTATTAATAGGATTAAGTGACAGCCTGTGCCTACTGATGTGATACACTAAGAAGGACAAAATACCACTTATGTCCTATTCTGCCAAAAAAAATATATTTCAACTGAAACAGGAGGAAAGATTTGGTGAAACTTGGAAGGATAGACTACAACACAACCAGCCTTAGCCTGTTGGTGATATTTTAAAGATTATTTCATTACTATCAATGAATCATTTCTCAGTCACCCCTAAAACGTGTTGCCAAAATAATGAACATTAAACTCTAATAGAGGTACGAAGTGAAGATATAGTTTTAAGACCCACTGCGAGTGTTCCACTTGAACAGTGAAATAGACAACAAGCAGGACCCACCCTTGAGGCAAAAACAAAGGCAAGTTCGACTAAACGCAGCACTCGTTTTACACCGGAGACTATCATTTATGGACGTGGAACGTGACATCCTTTTAAGTCCTCATATGCCCCTAGTCTTTCTACCTGTTGAAAGGTGCTCAACATCTGTTTCCTACGGCATTTCAGGTGGCTTCTAGACACTGGGATTGCAGGGTTGCGCTAAATGCTTGAGAGCTAACACACTGAAAGAGTTTAAGCAAAGAGATTAGATTACAATATTATGAAGATACCCCTAAGTGTTTTGTGGTAGCTAATGTGCAGGGTGAGCGGTGACTTCATTTATATTTCAGTTTAGTCTGTGTGATCTCTAGGGAGTGGCCCCGTGAGCCTCTTTCAAACAGAAGTCAAGGAGAAATCTCCATCCACATTTGTGCAGGAAGGTTTTCTAGCTTTGCCCATGCTCAGTGGGAGTGGTGGGACAGAATAATGAGACAAACCTGAGCACACTCGTTCTGACCTTGAATCCAGTGATTGTCAGGCTAATGGCAGGCTAGTGCTCAGCTCCTAATATCCACATCTGTGCCTCCCCACATGTTCGCTTGTTTTTAATTCTTACATTGATTAGGTATGATCACAGTGTGATTTCCCCTCCTGCAGACAACTCATTTGTATTGCAAATTGTTAATAACATCCTCAAGTCCAACAGTATTATCGTCGCTGGGGCCCCCACAGCCTTCGTGCTCACCCCCACGTTATTGAGCTAACAAGCCTGACCCGGGGCCAGCGGCAGTCCCTGGCGAAGCCTGTGTAATCAGAGCTGGCTTCCCCAGTGGGGACTGCAAACCATGAAAGAATTGGAACAGTTTAGGTGAATATGATGAGTAGAGGTGAAAAACATTTTCTTCATTTGTCCTTTTTGTTGGTACATACATTAGGAATGCTAGGGGTTTTTTTTGTTTGTTTGTTTTTGAGTAAGTGGCTTCGTATGAACATTCCATATTTATAATTATATTGACACTCAGTCTTTACCCCTCCAAATATACCTCCGGCTAAATGTATTGAACAGTATAGGCAATGGATGTACCTTTGGGCTTTGGAATAAAATACACTTGCGTTATAATTTTGACTTCTCTGGTTGCTACAGTATGCTTTAGAACAAGTTTCTTTTCTCCCTCTGCCTATTTCCACATATCTGAAAAATATACAGCAGTAGTCACTTTGTGTATTTAATGAGTTCTATTTAATGAAGGTGTGGATTAAAGTGCCTGTGTGCAGTACACACCAGCTAATGTGAGAGCTAATCACGAAAGTACTTTCTGTGGCAAGAATTGGCCATTTCTTAGATTTTTAAGTGAAATAAGTTAAATTAGGCATTCTATTGAATTAAATATATAATAATAGTTCCCAAATTACATCTAATGCTGGAATCTTGAGGGGCCAAATGAATGTAACTCCATGAGCTATTTGAATTATCAAACCAGCAAATAATCTCATTTGGAATATGGTCACACATTTACGTAAGTATTTTAGATGGATGGTGATCTTATTCTCTCAATCATTTTCTTTCATTTTCAGGGATTTATTTTTTGACTCGAGAGCGTGAGGGTTGAAGATTTCTGCCCCTGACTCTGATGGATTACTTTGCAACTGACCGTGTACTGAGTGCCAAGCACAATGGAAAAGGTAAATGCAATAAAAAAACGCATTTTTGAAGGTACTTGAGAGAGCTATGGAGGCAGCTAGAACATATGGTGCCAAGAACCTGGAGAGAAGGGAAACGCACCAGAGGCGAGCCCACCCAGGGTTCCACGAGCGTGTCTAGTGGAGGCACGTGCAGACTGCGAAGCAGCAGGGGCGGGATGCAGAAACGCTGAGCCGGAAATGGCCGCTGAGCCGGAAATGGCCGCTGAGCCGGAAAAGGCAGCTGAGCCGTGGTCCTGACAGTCTGACAGGTGAGCCAGCCAAATATTGGGAATCGGAACTTTTGTTAAAGCAGCCAGGACCGGAGGGGCTAAATCCCACAGTGAAGGGAAAAGGAGAACACCCTAACTCTGCTCCAATCTTCATCTGAAAGTTGCTCCTGAAAAGGGGTCACAGGGCAGAAGGCTAAGCAGGGGTTGGCTCCTAAAGGTCTGAGAAGGCACGCAGATTTTGTGTAGATTCCCCACACAGGGAAGTGAAAACACTGGAATCTAGGTCCCCTAAGAAGAAAGGGGTCCTGTGATATGAGTGACCAGAAAATGGACCAGGCCTTACAAAATGCCTCCGCCCACTCCCGAACCTGTGTATGGCCTGCTTGCACTCAGGAATGCCTAGATGAGCTACAGGAAAGAGCCTGGACTCTCTTGGCCTGGAGGGATAGATCAGCATTTAGAGCCTGTAAAATGTTTCATGTAAAATGGACAACACTTAATTTGAAAAAGTTCAGAGGCAAACAAAGAAATAGGGCCTAAGAAAATAGCAGCATTAGAAACAGACCTAGTGATCGTTCATATTTTGAAGTAAGCAGAAAGAAGTTTAAAACTGTGATTTATATCAAGAGGAGAGATAAGGGAAAGGATTTCTGCAGAGAATGGAACTCTATAAAAAATTCCTTTATGATTTTGGAGGAGGCAAGTTGCTTTAAACTAGATGCAAAAAGCAGCAATTATAATGTGTTCCAGGTTCATCCATGTTATTGCACATGTCAGGACCTCCTTTTTAAAGGCTGAACAATATTACTGTGTGCGTGTGTGTGTGTGTGTGTGTGTGTTGGGTATCAATATAAATCACCATTTCTTTACTCACCTGTCAGTAGACATGTAAGTTGGTTCCAAACCTTGGCTATTATGATACCAAACACGTGGAAGCAGAGGGTAGATGGATGTTATGAGGGGTGGGGGGGGTGGTGGGGGATCTGGGGGAGGGGCAGATGTTGGTTAGGGTACAAAGCTGTGGTCATGGAGCCTGAATAAATCTAGAAATCTCGTCCAGACCCTGATGACAATGGCTGATAATATTATACTGAATAATGGACATTTTCTAAAAGAACAGATTTCAGGGGCTGTCATCACACACACAAACACATGCACAACAACTGCCAACTACCTGAGGAGATATGTTAATTAGCTTGAATGTAGTAATCATTTAACTGTGTATATGTATTTTAAAGCTTCACGATGGACACCTTAGATATATACAGTTAAAATGAATAAAATAGGATTTTTGAGAGTAAAAGCAGTCGTCACAGAGGAAAAGTTTGATACATAGAACTTCATGAGCGTTAAGAACCTTTGGTCATTGGAAGACACCAGGAAGAGATTAGACAGGCAAAGCAGAGAGTGGGGATGGTATCTGCTATCTATAACAAAGGGCTCACGTGCAGAATCGATCAGCAACTTTAACAAATCACACTTCACAAATGGAAAAAACCGAGATACTCTACCTCGGCAGTCTTCCCAAAATGCAAACTACCCGACCAGCAGAGTGAAATCGAAAGGGCGGCGGCATTGTGGAGAGGGCGTGGAAGAACACAGCCTGTGTTCTGCTGCTGAAAGGGATAATGTGACTGGCGCTTTGGACAGTTCTTTGGCCCTGAATACGAATGCATGGGTATCCCCTGACTCCGCAACTTCACCGCCGGGCTGCACAGACAGAAATGCGGGCACGCTCACGGCAGCATCGTTTGTAGTGACTCAGACCTCACATGCTCCCGAGCCGTGGAATAGATACTTTCTGGTGTGGTCATGCAACTGAATAGTACTATATAGAAATAGAAATAACTTACCTCGTACTACAAAAATGACCAGGGGTATTGTTGAGCAACAGAAATTAGACATAAATCTGAACACAATGTATTCGCACATTTATACAAATTTCACTAACAGTCAATGGGATTAGAAGTCTAAACAGTGGCTATTTGGGGCCGAGCGTATGACCAGGAGCAGTGAAGCGGGGTTTGGGGAGTACTGGGAATGCACTTTATCTCAATGAAGATGACGGTTACACAACTGTGTTCCTTTTCAGTGCATCAGATTGTAACCCTTGTGACATGTCCATCTTCTCTAACAAAGTGAAGTCAGTCCCTCAGGACCCATCAAACTTGCCTTAATATAATCATTATTATTTTATAGTCAAACCAAATCATAAATTTCTGTAGTTTGTCTTTACACATAAACAGTATCTCTCTTCTCTCTACCTGAGATTAGTGTCTTTCTCGCCTTCTGCAAAGTGAAGACTGCTCATAGTCTGAACTTTCTGAACAGAGCACGTTGGACATTGCTATTTCACCATTTCTCACATATTAGGATGATCTTTTTATTGTTATTTGGAAGCATTAGTGCACGACTTGGCCTTCTGCATGTGATACAAGATGGAGTATCACACGAGTTCTGATGGCTTGAATAACACCATCCCATCTGGAGTACACTGCTTGCCTCTCCTTATCTCTCTGCCTGCCAACATCTGGAAGAGGTATGTCCAGACGGAGGAGTGTGTGAGGATGGAGGTACCATATTCTACTCGCATGCACAATTTTCACAACATAGTGATTTTCTTAAATTTTAATTATTTATTGAAAGATCAAGATTCGCCACCATTTATCAGCAAAGTCAACCTAAACCAGAACTTAACATTGGTATTGCTTTGGCTTTGCCTTTGCCTTGATTTTATATTTATGTTTATTTGTGAAGGTTAGCATGCCCTTGGTTTTATGCAATAATACTGTTTCTCCCCAAAGAGAAGATAATATGCTCCAAGGAAATATTACAGTTATTATATTTGCACAGTTTTTTAGATCTACCAACGACCTCACATTGCTTTATCTATTCTCTTGCTTTGTAACTTTACTGATTCTTATTGTAAATTCTTATTCTCTTCAGTATCCACACTTCCTCTACCATTTAGGAAAAAGTATTATTTTACTCTAAACAAGTAAGGGTTTTTTTTTTTTAACATTTTACTTATTTATTTTTAGAGTAAGGGAAAGGGAAGGAGAAAGAGAGGGAGAGAAACATCACTGTGTGGTTGCCTCTCACACGCCCCCTACTGGGGACCTGGCCTGCAACCAAGGCATGTGCCCCAACTGGGAATCGAACCGGCTACCCTTTGGTTCACAGGCCCACACTCAATCCACTGAGCTACACCAGTCAGGGCTAAACAAGTAATGTTTATATTGCCAGCAAGCAAAACTTGCAAAAGTGGAATGTGCTATATCACCTTGCTGATCTGTGCATCGGTATGCAGGAAGCATCTGAGCCAGAGTGCGAGGATCAGATTAGCCCTGCAGGCCTGTGAGCTGTCTGGAGGAAAGGGGTGGGATTCGGGGACAGCGGTGAGACCAGGCCGTGGGCTCTCCCTTTAATACAGCAGTGCGCGTCTAAACATCCCATCAAATGTCTTTTAGATTTTATGGTCTGAGGAGGGCAGTTCAGCTTGATACCAGCAGCCTAGTTTGTGACAGACTGACGTTTGCCCTAAGAACTCGAAAAGAAACTGGACAGAAACAAACAAAACTGAAGGCATCCGAGAGCTCTCTTGAAGGCAGTGGGTATTTGAGGAACTAAGATTTGAGAAACGAAAGAAGCCGAGAGATGCGAGTCTGGCACTTTTCCACTCGAGGCAATGACAATTCTCAACTCGGTTGCTAAGAGACTGAGAAGAGAAAAAGGTTCCACAGGCCTACCAGGACAGGAAGCAAAGATGGAGTTTATATTCGTCCAGGAGGACAGACCCTTGAAAATCAATAAGGGTTCCTGTTGGGTCCCTGAACTCTCCACACAAGGTTCTAGGTGAAGCAGAAACCAGCACCCGCCGTTGAAACATCTAATTTACAAATCTACTCAATGCCCAGTGCGATCACAGTGACCTCCAATCTAGTTGTCTGTCTGAAGCGAAAGGAAACCCTTAATTCGATATTTTTATATAAACATACAGAATTCAATAAAGCACATCTGACGTAAAAGCAGAAACGACTAAGGACCAAAGAAAAACCATATAATAAAAACAGATGCAAAAGAAAAAAACCATGAAAATATCAGATACGTACCTTGAAATGATGACAATTAAAATGTTCAAAGTATGACAAGACAGAATTGGCAGAGAAGTGGAAACTTGAATAAAGTGCAAAATGCAAGTTCTAGAACTAAAACTACACAAAACAAACAGTCGCCGAGTTGATGGACGTGATGGCAGCCGAGACACAGTTGGAGGGAGAGTTTAGGTGAGCGCATGAGCATGCGGTGTGAGGAATGCCCGGAACCTGACTGAGGAGGGCGCAGAACACCAAAACGACAGACGTGTACTTGCAGTTGCGGGAAAGAGGAGAAACAAAATACGGCAGAAGCAGGGTTTGAAAATATAATTACAGATGATTTTTCAGAATTAGGGAAAGGAAGTAAGCCACAAACGTAAGACCTACAAACCTCAAGCAGGACAATTATTAGAAAACCACCCCCAAACACTGCTGCAAGCTAATGACAGATAGAATCTTCAACATCAGCCCAAGGAAAAAAAATGTATTACCTTTATGGAAGGAATAGTAAGGATGACAGCTGCCTTCTCAAATTGAAACAATGAAAACCAAAATACAATTATTTCTTATTATTTCTAGAAAGAGCTAAAAGAAAATAATAGCCACTAAAGAACTCTATGTCCAATAAAAATATCCTTCAGGAAACGGAGGCAAAACATTTTAAACACACAAAAAGGACGAACACAAACACAAAGGTAGAAGGAATAACATAATCAGTACTCAGCACCCAACAGCAACTCAAAAATGCTGTATCTCTGGCCAGTGCTGTATTGGTAACAGCCACTGAGCTGCCGGCTCCCTGCCTTGATTTCTGACGTTCCGCACGAGGGGCATGGCCGCAATGCAACTTCTACAGCGGCCCTTCCCCTTCTTAATATAACAGCCCCTCCCTGTAATCAAAAAGCAATACATTATTTATTGTACATAACACATCATAATGCCTTGTGGAATTTGAAACTCACAGAAAATGAAATATTCAACATCACCAGTTCATGAACCCCCAAAAGGGGTAAGTTCTCTGTGGTCCATACATGGATGAGGGTGTGGCAAAGTGCTAATTTAAATCAGACTTTAATTTATCAAGGACGCATGCTGCAATCTCTAGAGAAACTTCTGAAAAAATTAAAGAATGCACTAACTCACAAGCTAATAGAGAGGTAAATAGAATAATAAGATAAATAGTAAATCAAGATATTTAATCATGGAAACTCTCATCCAAAATATATTTAAGCTTATACCTTACATCTGAATACCAGAAAAAAATGTTGCTGTCCTTTTGTACAAGAAAATCAACATGGTAAAGAAAGGCTTGACTTGGGGTGGGGTGAGATGCTTTAAAAAGAGAAAGACACGAAATTTTATATCCTTAATTTGTGTTTCTCCCATTTCATTCATTATCACTAACCTTTGAAATGGGAAGAGAAAAACATTTACATGAAAGTGGAAGCCTAGGGGAGCTGGTGAGAGCCCCTTGTTAGCCAAAGAAAATATGAAATTCCAAATTCACGAACTAGCAATCCTGGGCGTTACACTGAAAGAACTGCTGAAGCCGTGTTTACGGTAATTCAGGGGGAGGAAGACTATCTTCTGGGAGAGTGGGGCGAGGTAGGATCTGCCATAAATGGCAGCTCGTTGAGAGCTGCACCAACAAGATGGAAAGTTGTGGAATTTAAGGAGCAACTGGAAGAGCCGGCAGCGGCAAGGGTCCGGCAGGGAAGGCTAGGTGCTTGCCAGATTGCCAGGCGCCGGGCACGGCGCTCATGTCTCTGTTGCTTCTGTAACAGAACTCCTGTCTTCTCTAGATGTCTGGGGGGGCGGGGTTCAGCATCTGACTGTCTGAGGAACCAGACCAAGGAGTGGGGGTAATGCCCTTCTCAGATACTGTCATCCTCTCTTATGTCTCTTTACCTAAAGGTTGGACTTCAGTAAAACACAACAGTCCTCTAAGAATCTTTCGATAGTCTCAAAGCACTGTGGTTGGCAAGGACAGGAATGTACGTGTGAGGCCTGAGACAGTGCTCGAAGAATGAAAATGCATGTTTGCCGACACACAGCCTGAAAACCCACCACATCCTGATTACAAAGCAAGGAGAGTAAATGCGCACCTTTAAAACATATTTAAAATATCCATAATTAATGATACCCTCATCCCTTTGGACCATTTTAATCCACTGTCTTCCTCGTCCATCATTCTTAACTAGCGCTCTTGAGACTCCGGTGTAGGAGTAGACAGTCCACATAGGAGGAACACCCATTCTCGAACTACATAGAAGCTGGTGGCTGGGTGACAGTGGCCACCTATGGTTTTCTCAGTCACATTGTTCTGTTACCCTGTGTCATGTGCTTGCTGGATTTTCCCTATAATATTCAGCTCAGGGCTTCTAATTCCTGCAGCATACTCATTGAACTTAACAGCATAAAACCCCCACCGCAGCAATTCCTCAGAGGATGGTTTGCTCTAATTATTCAGAGACCCGAATACAGGACAACAGGCCACTCCCACTCTCCGATCATCTGAAGGACAATTCCAGTCCACCGTCAGATGGCCATCTCTACTGCCCAGAGCTGAACTGTTTGGGCAACTGGAAACAGTCTTGACCCCTCCATGGCACAGATTTTAGAAACAGGTTAGCCCCCTTTGTTTCAGAAATAATTTAGAGAAGCGTGTCAATTAACAAACTAGAAAGAATAATTTGCTTTATCTTCTAACAAAATTCTTACATACACTTGAGTATTTAATCCCACGCTGGCCATTATTTTTGAAAGGTAATTACTTCCACCTTCATTGTAGAAAATTAAAGTCTGTATTAATGAGGAGAGTTGTCTGTGGAAAATAAAATGCTTCCTCCGGGTGCAGAAGACAGCTCGGCGTCCAGGGGCCGGAGCCCCGGAGCCGCCCACCTGTGCTGGACCGGGCTCTTCTCACTGGCTGTCTGACCCGAAGAAAATGAGGGGAATTCTGGGGGTCTCAGTCTCCTCACCTTTAAAGTGGGGATAAAAACATCTTTTTCTAAAGGTGAGGTATAATCATGCCTGTGAAACATTTAGTACAAGCAATTTCACTACTGGTTATATTCCCCAAAGAATTGAAAGCTGGTACTTGAACAGATATTTTATGCCCCGATGTAAAGCAGCATTATTGCTAATGACCAGTTAGAAACAGTGTGGCATCTACTGAGAGGCGAATGCATCAACAGAGTGTGCTAGACACGTACAATGGAACATTCGCCTTAAAAACTGAGTGTTTTCTCGTTACGACACACAAATGTTCCATCGTATACATAAGCCACAACTTCTTCATTCATTATCGGGGGACACTTAGGTAATTCACATGTTTTGGCCACTGTACATAATGATGCTTTGAACACGGGGTGCAGTGCCTTTTCAAGTTAGTGCTTTTGTTTCCTTTGGATATATTCCCAGAAGTGAGATGGCTGGATTACATGGTGATTCTATTTTTTTAATTGCCATGACTTTTTCTTAAAATAATTGAATGTATTGGGGTGACGTTGTTTAAATAAAATCGTATAGGTATCGGAAGTACAATTCTGCAAGGCATCGTCTCTACATTGCACTGTGTGGTCACCACCCCACGCCCATTCCCCTTCGGTCACCATTCAGCCCTTCCCCTACCACAGCTTTTCACCCACTCGCCTGCTGATGGGCACCTGGGCTGCTTCCAAGCCCTGACTATTGTAAAAAGCACTGCCATGAACGCAGGGGCGCTTCCATCCTTTTGAGTGAGTGTTTCAGGTTTCTTCGGCTATATTACCAGCAGTGGGATCCCTGGGTTGTAAGGCAGTTACATTTTGAATTTTTTGAGGAAATTCCATACAGTTTCCCACAGCCGTGCGCCAGTTTGCATTCCCACCAACAGTGCACAAGGGTTCCCTTTTCTCCACATTTTTTCTACATTTGTTGTTTGTTGATTTATTGATGATAGCGATTCTGACAGGTGTGTGGTGGTATCTCACTGTGGTTTGAATGTGCATTTCTCTGATTTGTGACATTGCACGTCCTTTCATGTATCGGCCATCTGTATATCACCTGTGAAGAAGTGTCTGTTCAGGTGCTTTACCATTTTCAATCGGATTGTTTGCTTGTTGGTTTTGAGTTTTAAAGGTTCTTTATAAAATTTGTATATTAACCCCTTATCCAATGTACTGGCAAATATGCTCTCCCATTCAGTGGGTTGTCTTTTCATTTTGTTGATGGTTTCCACTACTATGCAAAAAAATTTTAGTTTGATATAGTCCCATTTGTTTATTTTTTGTTCTGCCTGCCTGTGTGTCTGCACGTACACGCCGGAAAAAATATTGCTAAGAGAAATGTCCAAGATTATATTGCCTATGTTTTCTTCTAAAATTTTTATGGTTTTGAGCCTTACATTTATGTCTTTAATTCATTTGAGTTTATTCTTGTGTGTGGTATAAGAAGGTGGTCTAATTTCATTTTTTTGCACTTTTCCCAATACCTTTTATTGAACAGACTATCCTTACCCCATTATATGTTCTTGCTTTATTTATCAAACATTAATTGACCATAAGGGCATGGGTTTATTTCTGGGCTCTCTATTCTGCTCCATTGATCTACATGTCTGGTTTTTTTTTTTTTTTTTTGCCAGAACCATGCTGTTTTGATTACTATATCCTTGTATTGTTTGACATCAGGTAGCATGATTCCTTCTATCTTGTTTTTCTTTCTCAAGATTGCTATGGCTATTTAGGGTCTCTTTCATTCCATACAAATTTTTGGAATATTTATTGTAGTTCTGTGAATTGCATTGAAGCTATAGATGCTTTGGGTGTTATGGACATTATAATGATGTTAATTCTTCCTATCCATAAGCATAATATATACTTCCACCTACATTGTGTTTTCTTCCATTTCTTTCTTCAATGTCTTATAATTTTCTGAGTACAGGTCATTTACATCCTTGCTTAAATTTATTCCTAGGTATTTTGTTTTTTTAATGCAATCATAAATGGGATTGTTTTCTTAGTGTCCCTTCCTGATAGTTCATTATTGGTGTATGATAATGCAACTGATTTCTGGATATTTATTTTGTATCCTGCTACTTTGCTGAATTCATTTATCTGTTCTAGTAGTTTTTTGGTGGAATCTTCAGGGTTCTTTATATGGACGATCATGTCATCTTCAAATAATGACAGTTTTACTTCTTCCTTTCCACTTTGGATGCCTTTTATTTCTTCTTCTTATAGGATTGCTGTGGCTACTATTTCCAGTACTATACTGAAAGAGTGGTGAAAGCAGACATCCCTCTCTTGTTCCCAGTCTCAAGGAAACACTTTTGGGTTTTTCCTGTTGAGTATGATGTTGGCTGTAGGTTTTTCATGTGTGACTTTTCTTACATTGAGGTATGAGCCCTCTATTCCCACTTTGCTAAAAGGTTTTATCATAATGAATGCTGGATTTATCAAATCCTTTTTTTGCATCAATTGATATGATCATGTGGTTTTTATTCTTCATTTTGTTTATGTGGTGTGTCACATTTATTGATTTGAAAACATTGTACCAACCTTGCATCCCTGGAATACAATAAATCCCGCTTGATCATGGTGTATGATCTTTCTAGTATATTACTGGATCCTGTTTGCTAATATTTTTAGCATCTATGTTCATCAGGGATATTGGCCTATCATTTTCTATCTCTGTAGTGTCATTGTCTGCTTTTGGAATTAGGATAATGCTGGCCTTGTAAAACAAGCTTGGAAGTCTTCCCACCTCCTGGAAGTTTTTGGAATAATTTGAGAAGAATAGGTGTTAGTTCTTCCTTGAATATTAGGTAAAATTGGTGGTTCTGTTTTTAATTTTTTGAGGAAGTTGCATTCTGTTTTTCGCAGTGGCTGTACCCATTATTGCCCCACCAAGAGTACACAAGGCTCCCCTTTTCTCCACTCCCGAGGCAGAGTCTGTTACCTCTTGTCTTTGTGATGATGGCCATTCTGCCAGGTGTGAGGTGATTACCTCATTGCAGTTTTCATGTGCATTTCCCTAATACCTAGTGGTGTTGATCATTTTAGCATGTATCTGTTGGCATTTCACGTATCCTCTTTGAAGAAATATCTAGTTGGGTCCTTTGTGAGGAATTCTTACCATTTGTAACAGCAGGAATGGACATCAAAAGCATTATGCTAAGTCAAATATGCCAAAGAAAGACAAATACTGTATGATCTTACTTATATGTGTAATCTAAGGAAAACAAAGTGATAGAGAAAGTGATCGTAGTTGTGTTTATCAGAGGTGGAGCATAAGGGGAGGGTGAAATGAAGAAGGTGGTCCAAGGGTCTAAACTTCCAGTTATAAGGTAATTAAATACTAGGGATGTAATGGACAACATGATGCCTCTAGCTAGCACTGCTGCATGATATATAGGAAAGCTAAGAAAGTAAATAAATCCTAAGAGTTCTCATCACAAGGAGAGTTTTTTTCCCTTCTTCTTTTGTTATTTTTAAAAAATATTTAATTAATTTATTTTTAGAGAGAAGGGAAGGGAAGGAGAAAGAGTGGGAGAGGAACATCAATGTGTGGTTGCCTCTCCTGTGTCCCCTACCAGGCACATGCCCTGGGGACCTGGCCTACAACCTGGGCATGTGCCCTGACCGGGAATCGAACCAGCAACCCTTTGCTTCACAGGCCCGTGCTCAATCCACTGAGCCACACTAACCAGGGCCTTTTATTATTTTTATTGTACCTCTATGAGAAGGTGGATGTTAACTGAACCTATTGTAGTGATCGTTTCACAATGAATGTAAATCAAACCATCATGCTATCCAGGGATGTATGTCACTTATTCCTCAATAAAACCTGGGGGAAAAGAAAAAGAAAAGGAAGGGAATTTTGAGGTATGCTGCCATGTGGATGAGCCTTGGCCATACTGTACTAACTGTAATAGGATAGTTACGAAAGAACAAATATTAGGTGATTGCACTTTTTAACGTACCAAGGAGAGCCAAATTCATAGAGACAGAAGGTAGAGTAGCAGCTGAAGGTAGAGTAGCAGCTGCCAGTGCCGGGGGCGGGGGGGAGAGAGGAGTGGAAAGTGGGTGATTGTGGGAACTGAGTGCCAGGTGGGATGATGAAAAGGTCCGGAGTAGATGTCGTTAATGCCTCAGAACTGTGTTCTCTGAATGGTGCGAACGGTAAATTTTATCTATGCATGTTTCACCACAGTTAAAAAATGCTCTGCATGTTGCTTGGAGCAGTTCTCAGGAGGGTGTCGGGATCAGCAGCGCCAGCAGCACCCGGCCCTGTTAGGAAAGCAGGTCCTCAGCGCCCCCCTCCCTGCCGCCACCCAGACCTGCTCCACGAGACTGGGCCGGTGCAGCCCAGCAGTGCTTCCAGCCAGCCCTCTAGGGGACTCTGACCACGTGTAAGCGGACGTGTCAGTTTAGTTACGGAAGGAAACCTTTATGAAGGGTTGACAAATGCTGACTTCAGTGGCATCACTTGTCTTCCTTCTCTGCGTTCTTTAGGCTCTTTTGATCCATTTTCCAGAAAGGAATCTTATTTAATTTTGTTTGTGCTTTTATTTAATTCCATATTTGCAATGTTTACAATACCTACTCTAAAGTTGCACGGCTCAAATGTGTGACAGCAAAAGGAACTGTTTAGGGACAAACAGCCCTGAAAGTTCTTACAAGGGGAGGCCCATCCCCAAGGCTTATCGTTCATGTACTTGAGTCACAGATAGACCAGAGGTCATTTCCACAGTGGCATACATTCTGCTATTTTTTAATTGCAGGATATAGAAGAAAATTATTTAAAAAGCCTATGGAAACTGTAAAGTTTTTCAAAAGAATGTTTGTAATACTTTACACTGGCACGTTCCCTCTCATGATAAACATAGAGGTTATGGGTTACTTAAATGAGTTGTGAGCATCTGGGGGGGCCATTGTAATCCTCATTAAAATTCCACTAACCGTAAAGACCTCTTTATCCTTAAAGTGAACACGCTGTGAAGGAAGTCACAGCAAATTCCCAGGCTGTGACAGGCATTAACCTCCTACATTAACAGCTCCTACTGTTCCCCAACTCCCATAAAGCCTAGGAGCTTCCCAAAGCCTAGGAATCCTCAACTGGAAGCCCTTCCCTTCTGCAGTGAAGCTGGCTTTTGGGGAACCCATAAATTGAAGCACTTTCCCTCTTCTGAACACAACCTAAACCATATTCCCCACCCTCATCTGCATCAGGCCCCGAATGGGTGAACAGCCAGTGATTCTGCCCTCGGGAAATCAAGCCCTCAGAAAAAGTGGCTAACCCTGGCCAAAATTCCTTTCTGCAGGAGCTAACAATATTTTCAGGTAATGACTCTATCATCTAGGTTCATAAATGGAATAATGGACCTGATCAATGGATCTGGAAGCTTGTCCTGGTGCAGGCCCCCCTTGGGCTCTGGGCTGGACCTAGCTTACCTGGACCTGAGTTTATGCATAAAGTTCGACTAGATTCTGTCTCTAAGGTTGCTTCTAATTCTGAGAGTTCCATGACACTCCTCCCAGCCCACCCACGGGGAAGTTATTAAAAGCAAGGTGGATGTTCATAATCAGTGCTTCATGATACAGAGGGAAAATAAAAATAAGAAATGGTCCCTGATTCACGGTTGGCTTTCACTGAGAGGTTAGCACCCTGGAGGAATCACAATGAGGGAAAACGCCGAGCGGCCGTTCAGGGGTAGTTCGGCTTTGGGAAGGACACTGGGTGTGCACACAAAGCCATCTTTAAGAACCTCACACTGGGAAGACTACCCTGAGCCCTGTGCCCCAGGACCCCGTGAAGCAGGGAGGGACCTTCTGGGGAAGGGAGGAGCTGGTGCTCCATCGGTGACGACTAAATAACGCAAAACGCGAAGGTCATTCATGTTCTGCAGAGGGGCCCAATTTTATGCTGTTCCAAGTGAAATGCCCAATATAAGTAGGTTGTTCGTTCGTTCTAATGTTCTGTAACTTACTCTGGAACCCAACTCCTAAAAGTAGCAATCCACGACAGGGAGGCAGGGAACCCACGAAATGAATAAAAACAAATTCAAAGGCAACAGTTTGTCCCAGTTCAAAACCATCTCTTTCTATCTCCAAAATATACAAAGAACTTACACGACTCCACTCCAAGAAGACAAGCAACCCAATTAAAAAATGGGCAAAGGACTTGAACAGACACTTCTCCAAGGAGGACATACAGAGGATTCAGAGACACATGAAAAGATGCTCAATATCGCTAGCCATCAGAGAAATGCAAATTAAAACCACAATGAGATACCACTTGACACCGGTAAGAATGGCCATCATAAACAAAGCAACAAACAAGTGTTGGAGAGGCTGTGGAGAAAAGGGGACGGACCCTCGTTCACTGTTGGTGGGATTGCAGACTGGTACAACCACTATGGAAAACAGTATGGAATTTTATCAGAAAACTAAAAATGGAACTGCCTTTTGACCCAGCAATTGCACTGCTGGGATTATATCCCAAGAACCCTGAAACACCATTCCAAAAGAACCTATGCACCCCAATGTTCATAGCAGCACAATTTACAATAGCCAATTGGTGGAAACAACCTAGGTGCCCATCAGTAAATGAATGGGTCAAAAACCTATGGTACATATATACAATGGAATTCTATGTGGCAGAAAGAAAAAAGGAGCTCCTACCCTATGCAACAGCATGGAAGGAACTGGAAAGCATTATGCTAAGTGAAATAAGCCAGGCAGTAAAAGACAAATACCATATGATCTCACCTTTAACAG
>PVKM010020335.1:0-23455 GCA_004027735.1 Carollia perspicillata | reverse complement strand
GGTCCCCCTGCCAGTGCTTTCACTCGGAAAAACAGTCCCGAGCGGGACCCTGGAGTGTCAGCACTCGCGGTGGGCCGGGGCGGGGGGCTCGGAGCAGGTGCTGCGGACGCCCCCGGTGGCATCCCAGGAGTCAAGTCGGAGCCCTTCTGTCACTCCGTGGGTCTCTGTCGTTCCGGGTGGTACAAGCGTGTGCGAATCCGTGTTTGCCGACTGGCTGGGCGCTGCTGGGTGGAGGGCGAGGGGGCCTGGCACCCGCAGAGGGGCTCAGCACACGTCCCTGTCCACCGAGTCCTTCTGCGGGGGCAACGGTCACTTCCAGACTGGTCCCTCCGCGAGGCCGCCTTCTGTGGCTGCGTCCCCATCACCCGCTCCTCGCTGGGCAGACCTGGCTTCTGGAAGGGGACGAGAGGCAGATGCGGAAGGGGGAAGAAGCGCCTCCGTGGCTCTTCTGGCGTCAGCTCCGTCCTTGGCCCCTTTGGTCTCCAGCCGGTCGCTTGTCCTCTCTGGGCTCTCCTTTTGGGTCATTTCGCTGTCCTTGCACTCTACGTCGGTTCAGACAAACGCGCAGTAAACGCCCACTAGTGGTGAGCGCTGCGGGGCCAGCCGACCGGGGCGAGCCCCGCCCTCCTGGAGGTGCCAGTCTTGGGCGGGAGCGAGGGAGCGAGGAAGCAGGCAGGCGGTTAGGTGAGTGCAGGTGGTGGGGGAGGGGCGGCATCTGACAAACGAGGCCTGCAGACGGAGGGGCGGGCAGGGACCCGGGAAGGGGCTGCTCTGCTGTGGTGTGAGGCCAGCTGGGAGCCGGCGTCAGTGGGCCTCTCAGCCGGCCCTGCGACCGGGCGTGAGCTCGGTCGGGGCTGCGGGCCGCTGGAGGCAGACTCAGGTTCAGCGCCTGGGCCGGATCGACTTTCACGTGTTTGGGGTCTTTCAGGGTTGATGCCGTGTGCCGGCTTCACCCTGGGATCGTTCTGGTTTGGATGAATGTTACATTTTGAAAACTAAGGCACACAAAACCAGTTTCCGTTTAAGGTCTTATCTGTTAATACGAGTCAAGCCAGTGAATGCTTCTACGGTTGCTGCTCTGTGGCATCAGCTTCTGGACTGTGTGACTAGGACCCTGACGACGATGATGGTGATGAAGGTGGTACATGCAGGGGTGGTGACAGTGGTGGTGACGGCAATGGTGACGGCGGTGGTGACTGGTAGAAGACACATCAGTGGCCCCGGCCACACCCAGGTCCCCAGCGCCACCATCAGCATCCCGTCCACCTGAAACGTGCCCCTTTGTTCCCTCTCTGGTCAGAGATGGCGCCAGCCCGTCACCCCGCTGTCCTTTTGTGCAAGCCACACCCACAGTGTGGAGTCCGTAATTTTCCGTCTTTGCTTCAGTGGAGCACAAACGTGGACACTTGCAAAGCTGTCCAGATGCAGAACCTCACGGGCAGACCACCACGGTTCTCCCTAACCTCGTGCGGTCTCCACAGCCCACAGCCCTGTTTTAGCAGCCCGCCGTCATCGTGCCTTTTCGGAGGGTTCCTCCTCTCTCTGCTTGCGTGTCCCACGGCCTCCCTAATGGCTTGATTCACTTAACTAGTCACAGTAGCAGGGCCGAGAGTTGGGGCAGGACCCGGCGACCAGCGGGAGGGGCGTGTGGGCGTATGGGAGGGAGGGAGCACTGCATGGCGTCTGCATCCTCAGGGCCGGGCGTTGTGGCTCCGGAGGGGAGGTGGAGGAGAAAGTGCCCACCCGTGGGGCAAACTAAGGGGTGAAGTGTTGAAGGTATAAAGATCGCATTTTTGGTGATTCCTTGTGCAACACTGATTTGACACAAGATTCACTGAAGTTTCACCGACAGAACGCATTAGTATGGGCGGAAAAAGGGAGGAAACACAGCGTGCCCTCTACTCGGGCATTGGCGGGTGGGCATGAAGCCAGGCCCAGACAGGCTCGGGGGACACCCTCCATGCGCAGGAGCAGCGCAGACGTGCGCAATGAGGGCACGCGGTGCGAGGAGCGAGAGGGCCTGTGTGGGATTCTGGGAGCGAGGTTCCAAGGCCAGTCCCGGGTGGAGCCGGCTCGGAAACCCGGGCATGCCCATGAGGGGCTACAGAGAATCGTCCCGGCTCACCAGCCCGCACTCTCCCGCAGGTCCTGGCCGTGAGGATCGACGACCTGGACCACCTCCCAGAGACCACCACCATCGATGCCTCCTCCATCGGCATCGTGCAGGTGAGCACAGAGCAGCCCTGTGAGCGCAGCGCCCCCTGGGACTTCCAGCTACGTAGGTCCTGGCAGGGCGGACCCCCGGACTCAGGCAGGCGTCAGGCCCGCTCTGCGAAGGCCCATGTTCCGTGCCTCTGGTCTTGCCTTTATCTCACACTCTGTCTTTTTGGCCCGTCTTCTCCCCAAGAGCCTTTTAGTTTCTGTAAGCTTCTAGAACTTTAAGGAATCAGCTCCTGTGATATGGAGGCTGGTAAATTTGAAACATGCAGGCCGAAGGACAGACTGGACACCCAGGGAAGAGCTGGATGAGACCCACCCAGAATGCAGCGGGCATCTGCTTTACACAATGTCCACTGATTTAAACGTTAACCTCACCCACAGAACAACTTCACAGCCGCGTCCAGACCGGGGTTTCACTGGACAGGCGGCACCCTAGCCCAGCCGAGCTGACACTGAAAGTTAACCATCACCGATGGTTTCCAGAAAAACTTGGCACTATTAGATTGATAAGAAAACTCACTTTAAACGTATTAAATGAACTTACTTTTTTAAAAGGACTTTTAGTCAATATCCTTATAAAAATTTCCTTTTAGTATAGAGAGAGCATGTCTCACTTGGAGTTATTTTGAGATCACATGAAACCTCTTGCTCTTGAAATGGTGTTTGCAGTGCGGTGCTCAGGCGCCGGCTTGGGCTGCGTGGGCACGACAAGGCCAGTGGCCCAGAGGCCACGGCAGCCCTGATGCGGGCGATGACCGTGCCCTGGTGGGCCTCCTCCAGGTCTCTCTGCCACCGCATCAGACCGAGTCCCGTGGTGTGGTGCCAGAGGTCCAGGAGGGGGCTGGGTGGCCAGAGCGGACTACCATGCTGGCCACCACTGCCCAGTGGCCGCTGTGACCCTGAGTGAGCCCTATGCGGGTCACAAGACTGGCCACAGTGCCCCAGCTCCCAGAGGAGCATGGGGGCGCCATCTGGGGTCGCTGTCATGGCTGGGCCCTACTTGCTGTCCCCAAAGGAGATGACCGACTAGGTCTTGGGGTCAAACCCATTTTGACCCAAGATTGATTCAGGGGTGAGAGCCTGATGTGGAGACATTTTCAGCCTCAGGCTGAGCTTGTCAGGGTTGAAACGGTGGCTTAACATTCTTGTCTTTTAAAATTTTTGTTTATATTTCAGCACAAAATACAGCTTTTAAAAACATGACTTGTAGGCAATTTGCTCCACTTAACAAAAACTCCTGAAACGTACATCAGTCTTTAGAAATACAAGCAAGCAGATGAGCTGTGGTCACTGTTCCTTGTGGCAGCTCAGGGACCCGAGAGCCTTGCCACTGACCCCGGAGCGTGTCCGGGGCCCGTGCTGGGACCAGGACTGTCACCATGGGGTCACGCCCCCCTGACCCCAATGTTGCCGACACCTCTTTCCCTGCAGCCCGAACTAGGTCTGGAGCAGGAGGGCTTGGCAGAAGGGAAGCCAGTGAAGGCCGCCAGGAGGAGTCACAAAAGGAAGCAGAAGCCAGAGGAGGAGGCGGGGCCCCCAGTGCCTGAGGACGCGCCCTTCAGCGAGTACTCGGAGAAGGAGCCGGCGTTCACGGGCGGCGTGGGCGACGAGACTGACTCCGCGGTACAGAGCATCCAGCAGGTCGCTGCTTCCTGCGCTGCGGTCAGGGCCCAGTCGCTGGGGGGCGGGGCAGGGGGCCCCCGTGGGTGCCGCTCCTTTCCCTGTCCGACACGCCCGCGGGCGCCGCCAGCACACACCCCGCCTCCCACCTAAGCTTTCCCAGGGGGGACCTAGGAATCACACCTGTCACGGGGACTGGCAGCATGACCTTCCAGGTGTTAAGGAGAGCCGGCCACCCTGGCTGAGAAGCAGGAGATTGTCAGGGGCCTAAGCGTGTCCTTTCGTGGTGGGCATGGTCCCCGTGCATCTGCTGACCAGTCAGGGACAGCGGGTCTGCAAACCGAAGAAGCCGTCCGGGGAGGGTGGGAGGAAGGGGAGGCCGCTCGGCCCGCCAGTCTGCTTCCCTGATGGAATCTTCCATTGGCTCGGCCACCATCGCTTTGGTTCAGGGCCCCCAAATCTTTCATCAGTGTGCGTCTGATGCTGCCCAGACGTCCGTGTTGACTTGCCCTGCCGCCCTCCGCATGAGAAAGGAAGCCGCTTTCTCGTGGCTCACCAGCTGTTGGCACGGCAGAGTTGTTCCTCGGCCTGCGGCTTTCCGGTCGGGCTTGTGGCTGAGCCGTGGCACCTCAGAGGACTGCACGCACAGTGGAGACGCGCTCTCTGTCTTTCTGCTTGTGGCTTCCCTCTGATGTTTTCTAGCCAGTGAGACAGTTTGCTTCTCAGTTCTCCCTGGTGGCCTCTGTGACCACGTCTGTACCTTGTTTCTCTGTTTTCACTCGAGTTGTTGTTTCAGGACAAAAGTAACCCGATTTAATCGCTCACCCAAAGGGGCTTTGCCTCTCCCCTTTGGCCATGTGACTATTCCAGCATAATCGCACCGCCTGCGTCTGTTGCTCTCCATTCCACAGCGACCGTTTAACTGTTTTACACTGTCTGTGACTCTTCCAGGTGGTGGTGACTCTCGGTGACCCAAACGTGACCACTCCATCCAGCTCAGTCGGCTTGACCAACATCACCATGACGCCCATCACCACGGCAGCCGGCACCCAGTTTACCAGCCTCCAGCCGGTGGCCGTCGGGCACCTCACCACCCCAGAACGTCAGCTGCAGCTGGACAACTCCATCCTGACCGTGACCTTCGATACAGTCAGCGGCTCCGCCATGCTGCACAACCGCCAGAACGACATCCAGCTGCACCCCCAGCCGGAAGCCTCGAACCCGCAGTCCGTGGCCCACTTCATCAACCTGACCACCCTGGTCAACTCCATCACGCCCCTGGGGAACCAGCTCAGTGACCAGCACCCGCTCACGTGGCGGGCGGTGCCGCAGACGGACGTGCTGCCAGCCCCGCCCCCGCAGGCCGCCCCCGCGCAGGCGGCGCAGCCCCAGGTGCAGGCCGAGCAGCAGCAGCAGATGTACAGCTACTGAGGCACCCGGCGGAGGACTCGCAGAGGGAACCTCAGACGGGTCCCGTGTTCCTGGTCGAGATGTGTTCGCTGGATACCAAACAAAGAGAAAGACCGTAGGTTGCAGTGTAAGCCAGGTGGACTTGGGTTTTGCAGAATTATCTCCAGATCCCCCGGCAACTGTTACAGTCTGCCAGCCTGACTCGGGAAGCGAGCCCTGCCAGGCTGGCCGTAGGTGCCAGGGGGTTGCCGGCGCTGGGTCAGCCAGGCCACTCGTGGGCCAGGGCTGTACCCTGCTCCGCCCCCACCCATTCCCCAGCACACACGGGCTTGGGGAAGCGCACCTTCAAGAGAAGCAGGAGCATCAGAGGTGAGCGCTGTGCTGTCAGGGGCTCAGTTACCGCGTCAGAACGCAGACAGTCTTCGCATGTGGCGTGCCAGCTATGGTGACAGGCAGCTCTCTCCTCAGGACGGCTTTTGCAAGGGAGCCGGTAGAAGTTCAAGTCACACTGCGTCCCTTCTTTGACGCCCGAGTTGATGGGGCTTGGTTTCACAGCCCGGGGCGGAGACCGGGTGAGCTGGTGGCTGTGAGAGCCCGCGGCCCTCCGCTGGCCTTCAGGCTCGTCACGGGCAAGGGGCACAGGAGGGCACCGCTGCCTCGGGCATAAAGGCGTCTTAGGAATTTGATTCGTGAATTGATTTTCAGGACCGTTCTTTCACGTTTTAAGGAACTTCATTTCAAGCACTAACGTTAGTGTATTCGAGACCTGGCAGTGGCCATGTGGTTTCTACGTTTGAACATGCTGAAGTCATTTGCACTGTAGGACTGTCAGTCCGTGTCCATCCCATGCGACGCCCCGGAGCAAAGGGGCCCACCCCTGTGGGCGGTGAGACGGCGCCCTGCCGTCCCTGCTGCTTGGCACCTTCGGTGCAGGCACCCTGCTACCGTGTGTGTTCACCGTGGCGAGGCTCCGCCAAAGTCCCCTGAACTGAAGAACAGGGAGGAAATTTGTGTTTCTTTCTGTTTCAAATTTAATCCCAAAGGTTGGTGTGGTTGCAGACCGCTTTTCCGTGACTGTCGAATAAGCTGGGGAAGCCTTGCTTTCCCGAACGTCGGGGGTGCCGCTGCGTCCTTCCGGCAGTGACTCCGGCAGAGGCTGGTTCAGCGGGAGGAGCGTCGATCCCCCTATGAGTGTGCCGAGGGACAGCCAGCCTGCTCCCCTGGGGACGCCGCTGCCATGTGTGTGCACATGTGTGTGCGTGGCCGAAACACACAGCAGCCGGCCTCCTGCCTCACAGCCAGGGACACAGAAAGAAGTGTGACTTTTTTTTTTACTCCCCTGATTTTTTTTAATGCTGTCCAAAATGAAACGACAAATTTGCCTTATTTTGCCCTTGACCGCTCTTTGTCCCAGACCCCACACGACTTGGGGGGCCATCTGGAGGAAACACGGAGTTTGAGTCAGTAGTGGGCGAACAAGGCTGGGGTTACCTGACATTGCCGAGGCCAAGGACGATTTGTTCTTATGCAAAAGAACTTTCTGAGCACTTCGCTTTGTTCCCACGGGGAAGGTTTTGAAGGCAGGGCTAAGATTTGTTTTGTGCAATACACGTCTTGGGGAACCGCGGAGAGTCCTCCGGCGGCCCCGGGAAGGGGGCGTCCGAGTTCCCGTCATGCACACAGCTCGTTCACACACTCACGGCTCTCGTCTCGGATGAACTGATTGTGGGAGATTGTTTGACTTTTTAATTTATGATAATTATTTTTATGTTATTTATGTATATAATTAACTGCTTTTTACATAATAGATTCATCAAAGGGATCTGGGTGAGGGGTGACAGATTTTCTAAAATATTGTCTCCATTCTCCAACTGTAAGGGGTCCAGGTGTCCACGGAATCTTCCAGAATGCCAGGGTTCCTGAGGTTGGTTCTTTTTTTAATCACTGACAATTTCTTTTTTGCATTTGCAGAATAGAAAGGGCGGATGACCAACTAAAAACTCCAAACGTGGTTCCACACCCCCTGTCATTTGTCTTTTATTCTTCTTCCCTATGAAATAAAGGCCTTTTAAATCACAGTTTTATTTTTTTAAAGAAGTTGTTTTCGTGCCGAGAGTAAGAATGCATCAGATGTTTTTAAGGAACTTAATTTAGGTTATGTGGCCCGGTGAATGACCACTGTTTCTTTAAATAACGGACGCATAAGAATCCTTCTTGTTACAATAAGTGAGAACTCCAAATAAAAATGAAATTTACTCCCGTGTTTCCGGTGGACGTGTTTGGCCTTCGTGGGGTGACTGTGTCGGGCAGAGTGGGTCCAGCTGGTCGTCTGCAGGCGGCTGTTCTGAATGTGCCTTCGAGAACCCAGGGAGTGAGAAAACCTCGCCCTGCTCAGCCACGCATCGTGGCCTCCGGGTTCCTCTGCGCCTCTGTCCCTGTTTGCTGACGGAAACGTGGAAGTTTTTAACAGAGCCCTGGGGCACAGCTGTGTCCATGAGAGGACATCAGATCAAACCTCTGTGTCCACCGGGCTCTGTGAGTCCATCTTGGTTATTCTGAATTAGTAAATCATGAGAACGTATTTCGGGCCCGTGGCTTTGTAACATTGTGTCATTCTGGGTGACAGGCGACGTGGAGCTTGCCGAACTACACGCCTGAATTTGTCCGAGGTCCGAGGTCAGGAGGGGACTGTCCCACGGGATGTGTTCTCCGGGCCAGGGGCCACCTCCCTGTGTCCCACAGGAAACGGCTTTGGAGAATCTGGGCGTGGGAGGCAGATTCACGGACTTGGCACATTTTCTTTTCCAGCTGTCAGGTCCAGAGGCGTTAAGCTTGTGGCTTCCCTACTCGAGGCGGTTGTGAGTGACTTGAAGGGCGATAAGATTGGAGAAGTTGGGTATATTTCATGACTCATCAGTTTGTTTAATGGCAAATAAAAGGTGCTGTGACCTGTTTTTCAGTCACTGGCCCTCTCTCAAACTGCCTTTTCCGAGTAATTGACTCATTTTGTGTATTTCGAGGACAGTTGCATTTCCTGCTGCCAATAATGACGTTTTGACGTAATGTCATTCTCTGCAGTCTGGAACCATACAGTGCTTGGATTACTTGGAATGTTCAGTGAGGTCTCTGAAGCTTTCCCAGTGGTTTGATTCCCAGCCCAGGCACATGTCCAGGCTGCAGGTTTGGTCCCAGGCCGGGCTGCGTTTGAGAGGCAATCGATCAGTGTTTCTCTCCCTCCCTCCACTCTGAAATCAATAAGCCTGTCCTCAGGCGAGGATAAAAAAGAAAGAGAGAGGACAGGCACAAAAAAAAAAAAAAAACAGGAGTAGCCAGAGGGGAAAACGTAACTCAGGCATTTCTTTGGGCCGGTGGTCTGGAACGATCCCTTATTGATCAAATCCTGTTATATACTCTGATTTGTTAGGGATGGCCAGTTTAAAGTAATGAGACACCTGCAGTGTCATCCAACCTAACAAGGACTGGAGCTCAAAACACACAGGGGAAGGTGTCCTTCCCACAGGACGTAGGCCCACCTGTGTCTTCGCGGAGAGCCGGGCCCAGCACTCTGCCCTGGGAGAGGGAAGACACAGGACTGCACTCTGTGCCTGCTGGGTGAGGCCTGTCCCATGCCGGGGGCTTCCAGCTCCTCCCGAATGCTGCTGAGTTGCCGCCTCGTGTGACAACCTGGAGCGTGGCCTGGCTCCAGGGCATCTCTCCTGTCCCGAGTTTTGCCCACAAAGGTGGGACCTTTGGGAGGGGAGGAGGCGCCCCTCATGAACGCTCCCTGCCCCTGCCGCCCCCGGGGAGGGCAGCGAGAAAGTGGGCCTTCACTAGACCCGACATCTGCCAATGCTTTGATCTTGGACTTCCAGCCTACAGAAGTGTGAAGAAAGACATTTTGGGTATCTTTTTAATAAGCCACCCAATCCATGGTATTCTGTGACAGTAGCCCAGCGGGGGGACTAAGAGTGTGTGCGTGTGCGAGTGTGTGTTAAATGCTGCCCAAGTTTGCTGGTGTTGGTGTGTGCGTCTGCCCCCCTAGCCAGCACACTAAGAGTGCCGTTTTTGAAGATGGGCTTCTTTTCACTGCGTCTGCCCAGGCCGTGTGCCCCCTCCGAGGGCAGAGTCTATCGTGCGAGGTAGCACAGGTTGTCGAACCCCTCACCCACTGAAGGACTTGGCGAGTTGTTTCCAGTTCGGGGCTGTTGTGAATAAACGCTGCTACGAACCCTGTTGTGTTCACATTTGGGGGGACGTAAGTGTCCGTTTCTGTAGGATGAGTCCCCGGGATGCGTGGGGTGACCGACGGAACTGCCGGGTCGGTATGTGGATTCCTCTGGGGAATGACTGGACCAGCCCGACAGCCGACGCTGGGTCGTCTCATGTGGTTTGTGTTGTTTTCCATGTAACTACCATCTTACCGTGCCGGGGTGGCGAGAGCTGTTCATGCTGTATTCTGAGGGCAGAGCTTCAAGTCTGAGATCGTGGCTTTGGGAAATCAGAAAAAAAGTTCGTCCCCCGCAGGCACACGGCGGAAAGGAAGGGCGCCTGCCACCTTGTACGCCAACCTGTGTTAACGATGTTTTTCCTACGTGTTGGGAGAAACAGACTTCCTTGACTGCCAGAGCTTTGAAGTACTAAAAAAGAAGGCTCCCCATTTGTTCTATCCAGTTGGAATCAGCACTTGACATTTCTCAGTCTTCCCGAGACCTTTGGAAGTCCTGACCCGGTGCGCCGCACCCAGGCAGCCCGGTCTTTCCCACACGGCCGTCCCGGAACTTCCCATCCCGGGCCCTTAGAGTCTGGGTGGATGCAATAAAGGGACCGTGGAAGTTTCCAGACCATGCCACGGCGGCCACAGTTCCCCTTGCCTGCTCGCGTTCTTAGTGTCGCGGTGTCCCTAGCAAAGATCTCTCCTACTGCGCTTGGTTATCTTTTTGGTAGTTTGGACACCGGTGGTTCCGGTTCTTTAGACTCCGAGAGCTGAAGTGCGTGTGACTAGATTTGCAGCTCTCAGGTGCGTCATGTGAGCAGCAGTCAAAGTCTGTAACGGGAACAAGCCGTCCTTCAATGCCCAGCTTGTCGCGGGTTGGAGTAAGAAGGGGAGTAGCTCCGGCAGGGCCTCCAAGGACTTGAGCTCAGCCAGCCCCCCAGCGCGTCCTGAGTAGCCGTCGTCTCCTTGTGAGATGATGTGGGCTTTCTCAACCGACGGGGAGCCTCGCCGCCAGGGCCGGGGGTCGTTACACACCACCGCCTTTATGACTCCGTGGTGTCCTGTTTGTGGAGCTGGGTTTCTTTTCTTGTATTGAGAAAAGTGTCAGCACTTTTAGAGAAACCGCGACTTTTCAGGGGCTGCCAGCCCCTTACGTGGGCCAGACAATTCCTTTCAGGAAAAGAACAACGTCAAGGTTCCCCTATCTGGTGTGGCTCAGAGGATTGAGTGCCAGTGGATTGACTATGAACCAAAGGGTCGACGGTTTGATTCCCAGTCAGGGCACACGCCTGGGTTGTGGGCCGGGTCCCCAGTAGGGGGCGTATAAGAAGCAACCACACATTGATGTTTCTCTCCCTTTCTTTCTCCCACCCTTCCCCTCTCTCTAAAAATAAATAAATAAATAAAAATTTAAAAAAAGAACGTCACGGTAGACAGCCAGGCGAAGTGATGTTCTTAGTCTCCTGGTGGAGAGCACCCCTCCAGGATTCGTCAGAATGTCCCCAAACAGCTAGCATCTAAATGTGGCACCAAAGAGCGTGGAGACTGCTTTTCTAACCCGAGACCTATTTTTTTTCCTTTTTAACTTAAAAGGCAACAACAACAAATTTAAATGCCTTTACTGGCTCCTAGCTGACTGTCCCGTGTGGCTCCCACCAGCCGGCCCTCCCACTGTGGCTGTAATTAACCCCCACCCCACCCCTGCCTTCAAGTGGCGTCCAAGTCTAAATAATTTAGCCGACTGTTCGCCAGCCACAGCAGACTTCTGACTCTGCGGGGCGCACCGGTGCCTCAGGGTGGCAGGGCAGGCTGCTGTGAGAGCATCCACTGTTGGGGCGCGGGCGGGGGGGGGAGATGGGGAGACAGCTCATTCCGGGCTCCAGTGACACAGCTGAGCCAGGCATCGTTTTTCTTTAGCTTGGACCAACTCGAATTTCACAGCCTCAGCTGCGATTCGGTGCCAGTATTGCAAACCAAGAGCAGAAACATAGGTTAACTTGCCCAGACGTGGTTTATTTTATCATTAGTGCAGCAAGGGGAAGAGGTGTCGCAGCGCCACACAGCCACCCAAGTGTCCCCGTCCAGGAGCACCCTGGGGCAGGGCCAGTGAGGCCGTTCCCTTTTACTCTGCTCGTGGAGAACAGCAGCAGCAGCAGGGAGCGGCGGAGGAGGGCTGAGCCTAGTCCTGCGTCTCCTAACCTCTCACGTGGCAGACCCACAGCTAACAGCTTGGCCGGCCTCGGCCATAAAGCATTTTTTGCAGGTGTCGCCCCTTCTCTGACCCTCAGCCTCAGGGGCTCCACGTATGGGCTGTGCCCCTGAAGGGTTATTGTGCGTATTCTTGGTGTGTGTGTGTGTGTGTGTGTGTGTGTGTGTGTGTGTGTGAGAGAGAGACTGAAGTCTAAGGACCTAGGAACTCCAAATCATTTTATCTCCGTGAACCTGGCTTCGGGATGTGGAGATTTTCTAGAACCTATCGACTATTGTGCCGTCTTGGTGATAAACTTCACAAACCATCACCGAGATGCTAACCTTTTAAAAACCCTCGCTTTTCTGGGATGGAGAAAACGGTGATGTCACTTTCCTGTGACCTGACAGATGAACACTTACCGTGTCTCGTCATTGTGGTGGCTTGTGTCTGCGTACAGGGATAAAGGGTGGCTGTGGGACAGTGCACCATGGCCCTGAAAGGTCCTGTACAACAGTCAGTCCTGTACGGGCTCCGTACAGCAAGTACAGTGAAGGGAGCACCGTCTGCTGCCAAGCTCAGGCTCTGTTGTTCGATGCGGGTAGATACTACGCTTGATTTCATGCAGTCAACTTCGTCTCTTGTTCTCGTACAAAGACAGTGCATTTCTGTGGTTTCATTTTTTCTCTAAGTATATACTATACGTTGAACTTGATTTCCTCGATGACCAGGTTTTTGATGATCAAGTTATAATTTAAAATTTTAACTTGTCCAGCATCCAGGAGGAGCAGGTACCAGTGGGGACCATTTCAGTCACTGCAGTCCCGTCAGAGCTGGAGGGGGGATGACACTGTGTTCCACGTACGCCTTCCATTTCTCCTCCTTTGAAGCTGATGTAAGTACAGTGCTCCACTGGACCAAAGCTGTGCCTACTGCCTCAGTTAATCATCTTTCGCCTTTGCCCGGCCTTGCAAAAAGGAACGCAACCTTGATCCCACGGCCCCACTGGAGGAGCTCTTCTACAGCCTACGAGGACGCGCCCCGTGGGGCAGGGCGAGGAGAGCCGAGGGCTCCTGCCTGGGACGCACCCCGGAACAACGTTCGGGCTTGCCTGTCTTGTCCAGGAATGTTTTCCAAAAATAAAAGTTTCTGATCTTGTGAAACAATAGCTTTGGGAGACAGTAAGTCAACTGCTATTTTTTTTTCTTGTAACACATGCAAAATATTTTTTCTGTGGTCAGATTCAATTAGGACAGAAAGTCTAAAGTTTCGAAGGGTTTTGGATTGTAATCCTGTGCTGTAACTGGGTCTTCCTTTCGAATCTGAAATTAAGGTGATGCTTCTGTGCATGTCCACAGGACATAGGGCTGCTCTGGATAGGTCGGCAGATAACTACTCAATCTTTGCAGGCTAGTCTCTGATAACTTCTTTCGGAGTTGCACTGAACTGACAGCACTGTGACATTGTCATCATGTCATCAGACAATGAAGTCTTACACTGGGGACATGAAGGCTGATGTCAGATGGGCCCGGCACCCCGGCAGACCGAACGCCCGTGTCTGCTACACTCACAGCCTCGCTTGCCTCCTGGCTGCCCTATGAAAAGTGTGTGCGGGCCCTGGCTGGCGTAGCTCAGTGGATTGAGCGCGGGCCTGTAAACCGAACGATTGCGGTTCGATTCCCAGTCAGGGCACATGCCTGGGTTGCAGGCCAGTTCCTAGCAGGGGACACACGAGAGGCAACCATACATTGATATTTCTCTCCCTCTCTCCTTCTCTTCCCCTCTAAAGATAAATAAATTTAAAAAAAAGAAAAACTGCGTGCGATTTGGGAGAAGCACTTTTTTCAATTAATTATATTTTGATTTGAAGTTCTTCTAGGAAAGGTTTAGAATGTGCACTACTTATGGTTAAGACAGGGAAAATAGATGTTCAGAAATTGGAGCTTTTAGAATAAAGGTTTAGAGGTTTTTATTTTTTTAAGAGAAGGGTATATTTTTTTCTATGGTTATTGTTTTTAACTCATCTAAAGTAACAGGGTTTTTTCAGTAGTTCAATGCATTTACTGTTGGATACCCATCCAATGAATGGCTTCATCCTAGATTAAAAATTCCTTGACATCTTTATGCTATTGAAGATCTTTTTCTGATATTAGGATAAGGAAAGGCATTTTACTAAAAATCTAAGATGACTTTATAGGTATTTGTCTTTCATATCTTATTGTAACTTTAGGTGACTTATGGTTGACAAACTTATTTTGTGCTAACAAATTTGAGACGGTCTCAGATGATGTCAGGAATCGGGGTAGCACTGGGCTTTTGGGGCACAACAGCGAGAAAAGACTTCAGACCCAATTTTCCAGAAGCATTAACTCTTAGGAACCTTCCTGACTTTGTGCTGCTGGGGGCGCTTGAGGGTCTTTCTCATGAACCATGAGCTGCTCGGTCTTTTCTGCTGCATTAGAAAGGGCGAGAATATCCTCAATTTCCCCACTTCTAAATGGGAAGAATGCGTGTTCAATACATTTTAAGATCAGGCATGCCGTACTTGGCTGGGGCCTCAGGGTCTGTAACAACACCTGCCCAGGTAGAACTGGGGGGCTGCTTCATAGAAAACATCAGCTGAAATAAGGAAATATTTTTTTCTATGTAATCCAAACACACACACACAGTCTCACCCATCCTCAAGTTCAAAGTTTTTAGTTAGCATTTTAGAATAGATTTTTATCTTTGATATTCATTTAATTTGTCTTCGCAAATGGGTGTTTAACATCGGTACATAGAGGTTGGGTTGACGTGTCTTCTGAAATATTTATATTTGCTGATTATTATTGTGATTTCATATTAAAATTTTTTAATTGTAATTTTATTTTAATTCCTGCCATCTGTGCTTAACTCTTTGCTTTGTATGTGGGTTTCTTCGTTATTTGCTTTTATCTCTTACAGATTTCTAAGGAAAATATGAACTATATTCTTTAGAACCTCTCATTAAACCATACTTTACTGATGAATTATGTTTAATTTTGGAGCATGTATTTGGAGCATGTAATTTTGCAGAAAATTCTCTGCCAGTAAGAGAGAGGAATGGAGTGAGAGAGAGAAGAAAGAGAAACATCGATTTGTTGTTCCACTTATTTATGCATTCACTGGTTGGTTCTAGTATGTGCCCTGACTGGGATCGAATGCTCAACACTACCCCGGCTGGTGTGGCTCAGTGAGTTGAGCCCAGCCTGCACACTGGGAGGTCGCCAGTTCAATTCCCAGTCAGGGCACATGCCTGGGTTGGGGGACAGCTCCCCAGTTGGGGGCGTGCGAGAGGCAATCGAATCCCTCACACATCGGTGTTTCTCTCCCTCTCTCCCTTCCTTCCCCTCTCTCTAAAAAAGTAAGTAAATAAAGTAAAAAAACATACAAGTACTCAACCCTGGCATATCAGAATAATGCTCTAAACAACTGAACTACCCAGCCCAGGGCCACTTTATAAAGATTTTAGACTTGAGTAGGAAAAATATGTCACTTTATAGTAGTCTACTCTGGAAAGGGTCAAATAAGTCAGATTTTATAATTTGGTTAATTAGAGTCCACATAGCCAAGGAAAGAAAAACTGAGATGAGTCCCTAGAGAAGTTGGAGAATTCATCTTTTTTTTTTTAAATTGACTCCCCATATTTTGAATTTCCATGTCATGAGGTTCTTTCAGTGGTTTTCATTGGTTGACACACAGGCCATGATTTGATGCTGAATAGCTTATCATAGAAAAGTTAAGGTTTTTATAACAATACTCTCTCTCTCCCTATCTCTGACCACTTGCAATTTCTTGTGCCCAGCCCCCACCCCCAATGGGGGGCACTCCATTCTCCCTATTTGAGTAGCCAGGGAGAGCCCCTGCCAGCCAGTGTTAGGCACGCTGGCAGGCCTTCCCTTGTCGATGCCAGGAAGGGAGTGGGAAGCCGGCACGGAGGGGCCACAGTGCCCACCCCCGCCCATGCTGAGACCACCCTGGGAATAGGGGCCAATGGGCTGAGGGTTAAATCACTTTAAACTATGGCTTTAAAGTGTGCCATGGCCCTTGCAAGTAGTTAGGGCTTCTTGGAAAGTATCCAGCCATGAACTGAAAAATGGAGACATTTACTGAAGAAGACACAAGACACCAGAAACATTGTACACAGGACAATGATGCCTCAGTCCCCTTTCATGTAGGCAGATCGGGACCTCACACGGTTCTCCCAGTCACCATCAGCTGCCCTGTCTTATTTTCCTGAATCTCATCAATGCTCTGACATCTCTTCCCTTTCAAAGGTGATTTCAGTTTTAGGAAAAGCCAGAAGTCGCAGGGGGGCTGAGTCACCTGGGTGATTTGATGTTTCACCAAAAAACTCTGCACGAGATGTGATGCATGAGTGAGTGTGTTGTTGTGATGAAGCTGCCAATCACCAGTTGCCCATAGGTGCAGCCTTCTGAGTCATCTGAATAGTTTCCCCGGAGGAATGTTTAAGCTTAATACAAAATCTGATGCAGATCTGTTGCTCTGCTCGCTCAGTCATTTTGAATGAGACGGCCACACAGCACACATGCTCACTCAACAGCGTCTACCACCCCCACTGACTAGCACAGTGAAGTGGTCATTGTTCACACGTGCATTCCAGTCCACTCTCCTTGGCTGCCAGGTTACATTGATGCCACGCAAACTGGTCTCCTTGTATTAACAGTGGCTGGACTTTTTTTATACAGACCTCATATACATACATTAATTGTGTTAAAAGACAATTATTTTATATATACATATGTTATATATAGATATACAAGTAATATATTTTATGTATACTCATATACACATTACATGCAAATAATCTATAACTGTCTTCTCACTAAACAACAGCCTTCATTTTTAGAGCTGTCACGGGCTCACAGGAAAACTGCAGGGAACGAACAGAACTTCTGTGGAGCCCCCGCCCAGGTCCCCCTGCCCCTGCCATAGTTCTCCCTGTTATTAACATGATTAGTGTGGGTCTTTGTTACAATTTATGAAGCAATATTGATAAGTTATTATAAGCTAGCAATTTTAAATTAACACTTAAATTGAGCAAACTAACAGTTAAATGAATTAATGATTTAAAATATGTGAAGGACTTCTTGAAAAAGCTTCCATCTCTCCACATCTTTAGGCCTGCTTGCAAAGACTCCCACTCTCCGTGGAGAGGTTTTCCCCGCAGCCCTGTGGGCAGTTCCGCAGCGAGCAGCACAGGCAGGGGGCGGGTGCGCAGAGGGGCACTTGCACCTTCCCTGGGTACGTACCGACGGGGCAGCACCCGGCGGAGGTGGCCATGATACAGGTGCCTGTTCCCTAAGCCCTGATGTGTCCTCATGTCAGGTTCAGGGAGACTGGCTGCCGCTCAGGCCAGAGAGTTCTGTACGCCTGCCTGGAGAGTCTTTCAGCTCTGTTACATAAAAGACTACCCATTTATATGCCCTGGCTGGTGTAGCTCAGTGGATTGAGCACGGGCCTGTGAAGCAAAGGGTCGCCGGTTCGATTCCCAGTCAGGGCACATGCCTGGGTTGCAGGCCAGGTCCCCAGTAGCAGACATATTAGAGGCAACCACACATTGATGTTTCTCTCCCTCTCTTTCTCCTTCCCTTCCCCTCTCTCTAAAAATAAATAAAAAAAATATTTTTAAAAAAACATGCCAAAGGGGAAGCTGGCCTATAACCTATAACCCCTTAAAAAAAAGGACTACCTGTTTACTTCAAGACAGTGAAAGACTTGTAGGTGAGTACACAGCACCTGGCTCGCATCTGTTGTACAGGGGTACTACCCCCGCTCCCTGATTTGCAGCCCACCTCTGTCATCTTCCGATGTGTCTCTTACCTGTTGTCACAGAGACCTCGACGGAAGGGCCATGCATCTCAGAGAGGCGACATTCCAACAAAGCCTGGCACCCAGTGGGCAGGTGCAGGATGGACAGCCCGTGTGGGTAGCTGAAAAGAAACCAATAGAAACATTAAAACAATGTGATGTTCTCAATTGGAATTTTAACTCTTCAATTTGCAAAACAAAATGAAAGCCTCTACAAGCAACCACCGTGACATTTGTATTAGTATTACTTCTTGAAAGCATAATTCAGTATCGAATATTTTTTAAAGATTGGATTTATTTATTTTTAGAGAGAGGAGAAGGGAAGGAGAAAGGGAGGGAGAGAAACATCGATGTGAGAGAAACATCGATCAGTTGCCTGTCACTCACACCAAGAAGGGAGACCAAACCCACAACCCAAACATGTGCCCTGATGGGGAATCGAACCGGCGACCTTTCGCTTTGGGTGACAACACCCAACCTACTGAGCCATACAGTCAGGGCAGTATCCAGTATTTTAAAAGTCTCTCTCTCTCTCACACACACGTAAACATGCATATGTAGGCACACACATGTATACATGTGCACGTGTGTGCGTGAGTGCATGTTTATGTGTTTATGCATGTGTGTGCGCAGATATGCACGCGTGCCTGTGTGTCGACATAGCCAGCATTGGTGGGAGATCAGAATGGTTTGGCTTCCATGGAGAGCTGTTTAAAGTTAACACACCTCTCTCGGACAGCTTAGCAATTCTGCGCCTAGGTCTTTACCCAAGAAAAATGAAATCATATCATGGGGGCGACTTAAGGCAGGAGTGCCCACAGGGGTGGGAGACAAGGGTGTGAGAAGATGGGGTGCTATACTGCCCTGCCGTGGCGCACACGCCATAGGTCCCAGCCAGCTCGGCACCCCAAACAGCCCGGGGAGCCCTGTGTCCTTCTTCGGCGACTCCCACCCACTCGTCTTCCCTCTCCTGGGCAACTCCTGTTAGTTGGATGTCGAACTACCTTAGCTTTTCCTTCAAATTCCTATCTCCTTTGCCTTTTGTGGTCATCTGTGGGAGGTTTCCTTGGCTTTGAAGATGTTCAGTTTTGACTAGCAGGTGTTCATTTCTGAGTCTCTCTGTGTCTCCAGTCCTCTTTCTTCCCATACACTGTTCCAGCTTCATCTTGTTCCTCTGAGATTTCATGTCAGGCTTTGGGTTTAGGTACCTTTTCGTCCCTTTTCTGATTGTTTCCTGCCTCTCACGTAGGAGGCTTCCCTTGACTCTCCACCAGTCTGCAAGTTTCTTTGGATATAGGCAGGGCTGGCTGGTGGGCCCATGGGCTTCCCTGGGCACTTCCCCAGAGGTCCCCAGATGCCAGGATGTAGACGTGCCGGCCAGGCTTCTGTGTGGTGACTGACGGGAGGGGGTACATCTGGTTGACTGCATTCTGGGGGGTCTGGGACAGCCGAGTGGGGAGGCTGTGGTTCACATACACACAGGATAAAGAAAGGTGTACTAGCCTTCGGAGGAAAGGCGATCTGAGGATAAAGGTTTGTAGAAATGAATCATTTCTTTCATTACTCTATAGTCATTCCTTTGATGGTTTCCTGCTTCCCCCTAAATGGGTCTTATATTTGAGCCATAGCCTTTAATAATAAACATTGACCTTTCCCTCAACAAAGTAGAAGTGAGCATTTAAATAATGTATTGTTTGTTTAAGCTTTAAATTACAAATGAGATGAGTAGTCACAAAGCAGCGATGTGTTTGAAACGAATTTAAAGATTACATTAAAGTCACTTTAAAAAATATTTTATTTATTTATCTTTACAAGGGAAGGGAAGGAGAGAGGGAGAGAAATATCAATGTATGGTTGCCTCTCATGCGTCCCCTGCTGGGAACTGGCCTGCAACCCAGGCATGTGCCCTGACTGGGAATCGAACCACGATCCTTTGGTTCACAGCCTGCGCTCAATCCACTGAGCTACACCAGCCAGGGCTGAAGTCACTTTCATCTGAGCTCCCTCCAGCTTTAGGGCTCTGTATGCGGCGTAGGGGAATGGCACCTGACCCCCTGCTGTGATCGGCGACCTCACAGCACGCACCTCCCAGGCCTCGGGTAGGGAGTCGGGACAGGGCTCTGACCAAAATCGTGAAAACCCTGATTTCTGCAGAACCTATTTTATTAGTTCCATCTGTAACTTTAAAATGATATATGACCATAGAAAAGTGAATATATTTTGCTAAACTTTAAAATTAATTGCCCTGGCCTGCAGAGCATCAACGAGGATTCGGCCACCTGTATGGAGCGAATGAGTGAGGGGGACAAGAGGCGCAAAGAATGGCAGCAAGACAATAAGTTCTGACCAAGCTGCAAAATTTTATTTCCGGGTAAAGACTTATAAGAGGGGGAGAAGGGGGAGCGTATTGCTACTTGATTGGTGAGGAGTACACAAAGGAGCACTTCTTGATAGGTTACTGCACGCATGCCGGGGTATGTCTTATACTCTGATTGGTAGCCTGTGTTCGTACTCTGTGCATGCTCTTGGCAGGGGCTGGGCTAACCATAACTGGCAACAAAGAGAAAGACCGACCGCTGTGTTTTGCAGCTTCTGAGAAGCGTAAACCCCCTGAGCTGATCGCATCAGCTGAAAAGGCCGGATTTGTCCACCCAGGTTCCCAACAATTAATAGTAAAAAAATAAGAAATCCCGATCATCTCATTGTCGCTTATGGAGAGAATTAACTGATCAGTTGAGGAGGCGGTTGGCATTTAAAGAAACTCTGAGTAAACTTTCGATGATGTATTTCACCTTCCATTCTTAGCATGGCCTAAAGGTGAGCTACATGAAGCAACACATGTGACTTCTGTAGAAATGGGGATTTTGTGTGTACATAAGATTAATTGGCCCCTTGTACCAAGGAGCAAGAGAGGGCTGTTCCCCCCAGATGTGTACTTGGATTATGGTGGACGGCTAGCCCGATTCGCAGCATGGCCTCATGACCCATTTTTATTAATTGTGCGGATTGTTCTGGGTTGATTGTTTCCCTCTCAAGTTCAGAGCCCCGCAGGTTGCGTTATCTCCCACACAGCTCTCCATCCCCGTGACACAGAGAAGGGCAGGGTCTGAGTATCACGTACACACGCCTGTCTCCAGAACAGAACTCCCGCAGCACGAGCACTGGGAAAGCCCTCAGCCTTTTCTTTCTTTTTCATGATTCTTTTTGTCCTGACTGTGTTTTCCACTAGGAGAGACTTGCAAATTTCTGCGTTTTAAAGCCACCTGGAATAGCTGTGCTCTGGTGGGTCAGGCCACCCAATGGATACACTCTTGGCTCTTTTGTCTTATTTTATTTCTGATACTTAGGGACTGCTTTTTAAAAGTTAATTTGTTTTATAAGTATGTAAAATATTTACATGGTTCCAAAGTCAAATCTATGAAACAAGGCAGGTCCTTCCCCTCTCCATCCCCTTAGGTATCCTTCAAAATACTCTGGCTTAGTCTCCCATTGTTTACTTTTAAATCAGAAGCAGATTAGATAGATAGATAGATAGATAGATAGATAGATAGATAGATAATAGGTAGGTAGACAGATGAACAGAGATAGCTGGCTGCCTTCCTAGGTGCCCCCTGTCTTGCATAAATGGTGGTGTGTATTTGTGCTTCCCTCCACCTTGCTCTGTTTACAGGGAACTCTGTGATCACTGAGATAGTGTCTTCCTTTTCATGGCTGCATAGTATTCCCTCACATCCCTGAGTGCTGCTCATTCACCCAGTGCTCCAGTGATGGGGATTTAGGTTTCTTCCAGTCTTTTGCTTTTACAAATTGTATAATATTTTAACAAAAATGGGGCTCATTGTGTAAATGCCTGTAGCATGCTATTTCATTGAATATAATTTGATATTATTATATTTGTCTACTTCAGTCGTAAAACACACCAGATGGGATTAACGGCAGATTGGACATCGTTAGTGCATCACGGAAAGCCCAGGAGAGCAGCCCAGACTGAAAGAAGAAAGGCACTCAGAGCGGACATGTGCACAGGGCACCGGACACACAGAGTCTGTTCTGAGGACACGTTACCTTGTTCCCACGTTAACCCCCACAATTCTGTGAAGTAGGGGCCCTCGTTTGACCTTCCTTATTCTACAGTGGGGGAAACAGAAGCAAGAGAACCGGGGGGCTTGCAGGGCTGGAACGCCTGGGCTGACCTGGCTGCTGCACCTTGGTATCTGCTTCTGAGGCCCAGACCCAGAGACCCAGGAGGGCAGGGCCATCTGTGACAAGCGCCGTGCCTGGCACAGAGCAGGTGCACCACAAATATTTGTTGAGTGACCCTGTGGCTGGCTGGCTCACTTGTGGGGCTGTCCTGGTCCCCCAGCAGCCTCGGCTGCAGTTCCCAGGCTGCAGTTCCCCAGCTTGGCCCATAGATGGCAGGTGGCCACTTGCGGAGCCACTCCCCTGAGAACCTGGCAGAGCCACCAGGGTGTGTGTGAGAAGTCCCTGCGGAGAATTCCTTTCTAAATAGGCATCTTGGGAAGAGAAGTGTTGGCTGGCAATGTCAGATCTGGAGCAGCGATAGGAGGGACCCCACCGGCAGAACAACAGGCGGGCAGGGCTCCCAGCCCTTAAGGTGGACAGGACAACCCTGGGGCGGGGTGGGGGAGGGGGCAATCTGGGCTCAGGTGAGGTGGGACGAGGAAGCAGTAAAAGCTGAGCCCTCCACACCCCCCCACACTGAGCAGAGCCCTTGGCAAGCCCGACCTTCACACGCCTTATTTGAAGATTGTTTTAATGCAGCCGGTTAGGCTGCAAAAAGAGGAAACCTCACTTCTCCACTTGCTGTTGTCAGGGGACCTGTCCGGACAAGGGAAGACTCCTGTCCTGAACAAGCAACCATTCACTGGACCCTGAACAGCAGCACCAGCCTTCTTTGTAATGGCTTAGAAATGGCTTTTTTAAAAAAAAGAAAGAAAGAAATATAAACCACAAACAGCCTACAAAAAGGCGAGTGTACCCGTTTTGCCAATAGAATGACTGGCCAGCTGTAGAAAATAGGGTTAAGGTGAAATCAGGGTTCTCCAGAGAAACAGAACCAACAGGGTGTGTGTGTGTGTTTGTCTTAAGGAATTGACTCCGTGTAAGTTTGGAGGCTGACAAGTCCCAAGATCCGCAGTGTGAGTCTGCACACCAGAGACCCAGGAAAGCCCATGTTCCAGTTCGGAGGTCATCAGGTGGGACATAGTTACCCACACGGACCCCCCACCCGAGCTTATTGCTCAGCTGCAGTCAGCAGGCCCAGAGCGCTCACAGAAAAACAGCGTCTCCCGGTTTGGATGAAATAAGGATTCTTGTCCCTGGGACAGAAATGCATCTAGGCAGGTCTGTCAGTTTCCTGAGGCAGTCATAGCCAAGCATCTACTAACTATGTGGCTTAAAACAACCAAAAATGCACAATATTCTCCCACAATTCAGAGGCATCTCTGAAAAGGGAGGTTTGTTTTATTTTTATTTTTTAAAGATTTTATTTTATTTTTCTTTAGAGGGGAAGGGAAGGAGAGAGGGAGAGAAATGTCAATGTATGGTTGCCTCTTGTGTGTCCCCTGCTGGGAACTGGCCTGCAACCCAGGCACGAGCCCTGACTGGGAATCGAACCTCAATCCTTTGGTTTGCAGGCCCACCCTCAATCCACTGAGCTACACCAGCCAGGGCGGGACGTTTGTTTTAAAGTAAATATTCTCTTGAGGAAAGCTAGAAGCCGGAGTCGGAGTCGTTGCCCCTCACCCACATCCTTTCTCCCCCAGCCCCAGGGGTGGCTCTAAAACCTTTGCCAGGGATCTTGCGTCCCGGGCCCTGTTCTCTCAAGTCACTCCTTCGGAATTAATGAGCGCAGGATCGCAGCCCCAAACGAGCTCTGCTCTTTGAGCACATAGCATTCAAATCACGCAGGAATTTCTCAAAAGCAGCCCTGC
>PVKM010020334.1:0-23424 GCA_004027735.1 Carollia perspicillata | reverse complement strand
GGGGGGGGTGTGCAGGGTGGCGGGGAATGAAGGGGGAAATGGGACAACTGTGATGGCATAATCAATCAAATATATTATTTAAAAAAACCCAGCCCTGACTGCTATAGCTCAGTGGATTGAGGGCGGGCCTGTGAACCAAACAACTGTGGTTTGATTCCCAGTCAGGGCACATGCCTGGGTTGCAGGCCAGTGCCCAAAAAAGGGGACACATGAGAGGCAACCATACATTGATATTTCTTTCCCTCTCTCCTTCTCTTCCCCTCTAAAGATAAATTAATAAAATCTTTAAAAAAAGAATAGAGCCATCTAAGATGAGCTTTGAAAAAAAACCCCGAGGATTCCACTCTTAACATTCACTGCATCCTTGTAGTGGCTGAGGTTAAACTGCTTTGTAACTGCTTGTGCCCCCACACATGTGTCTGAAATGTGCCTTGGATTTATAGCTTGCCTCCCATTATCATTGTGGGAAACCTCATGTCCTTGGTATAACATTTTGTTTTCCATTCACTTATTATGGGCATCTGGATTGTTTCTACTTTTTGGTTATTATGAATAATACTTGTATCAACATTTGTATACACTGTTTTGTGGGGATTTTTAAAAAGGATTTTATTTATTTTTTAGAGAGGGGAAGGGATGGAGAAAAAGAGGAAGAGAAACATCAATGTGTGGTTGCCGCTAGTGTGCCCCCTACTGGGGACCTGGCCTGCAACCTAGGCATGTGCCCTAGACTTGGAATCCAACCAGCCACCCTTTGATTTGCAGGCGGGCTCTCAATCCACTGAGCCACATCAGCCAGGGCTGGTCATGTTTTTAATATTCTTGGGTATATATACCAAGGAGTGGAATTGCTGGATCATATGTTTTAACTTTCTGAGGAGCTACCAAATTATTTCCGAAGTAGCTGCATTATTTTACATTTGTGCCAGCTGTGTATGAGGGTTATATTTCCTCTATATTCTCACCAACGTTATTATTGTATCCATCTTAGTGGGGATAAAGTGGTATTTCATTGTGGTTTTGATTTGCATTTTTCTAAGGACGTTCATCTTATTTTCTGTGCTTACTGGCTACATGTATAAACTGTGGAGAAATGTCTACTTTGCCCATTTTAAACTTGGATTGTCTTTATTGTTGAGTTGTACCAGTTCTTTACATACTCTGATACTAGTCTCTTAAGCACACTGGATTATTTCATATATTAAAATGATATAGTGGCTGAGAGCATTATAAACTGTAACAGGTGTCACAAAGTAAAAGAGAGCGCTGACAAAAAGAGAAGAGGCCGTAGGCTGAGCTTCCCGAGCTACTAAAGATCCCTGGCAGCCTGGGCCAAGTCTCCACCCAGCCAACTAGCACAATTTCCCTTCCCCGTGTCGCCCCGCCTTCCGCCCTTTGACCCACGCCGTTTCCGGTTGGAGACGTGGCTCAGGGCCGCCATTTTGGCAAGAGGTGAAGCGGCAGCGGTTTCTGTCAAGGAGGACAGGAGGTCGAGAGTGGCCAGTGCTCCCTTTCCCCTGGTCCCAGCCCTAGCCCCAGTGGAACGCGAGCGCGAGTGCGCCCCACCACCGTCCTCACCATGGTAAGATTTGAGCCAAGCCGAATTCCCGGGTCGGGCCTCGCTCGCCAGCTCTGCCTCCCTGACGGCCTTGTGCTCAGGCCGGAGGAGCCCTTCCCGCAGGGCCGGGAGCCGGCACTTCCCTCGCGGCTCCGGGAGCAGCCCTGTGCCCGACCTCCCGGGAGATCCGAGGGACCTGCCTCCTGCTACTCTGTCGTAGTACCCACACCCCTCACCCCCACAGTTGGGCACCATCCTCTGCTGAGATCCGGGTTCTGGAACTGGCCGGAGTTTTTGCTCTGCGAGAACCTCGTAATGGTGTTCTTGGACCGCACGCTGCGGTCCTCGGCGCAAAAGCCTGCTTGTTCTGTGAGTGCCAAGGCTCAGCAGGCTGGACCTCTCTCCAGGCATTCCCTTACTTCTGTAATCAGCCTGCCTCCCATCGTCGGTGTTCCGTAGGCCATTAATGTCCGAAATTCATACCCATAGGTGCAAAAAATTGGCGTACCCCATTTTTTTTTTTGTTTGTTCGAGAGGGGGAGATACAGGAAAGTTAGACAGGCACGGAACAGAAAGAAGTAACTCCTAACACTACTTTGTAGATCCAGGTGTCCCTGAGACCTTCCACTACTTCCACAGAACTTAAGTGTGTCCATTTGTCATTGACATTGAGTATATGCAGTGTATAGAGTATTGGGAAAATATGGACGAGTTGTAAAGAACACAGGCTTTTGGTCTTCGAGAAAATGATTGTTCAGGTGAAGTAAACTGTGTATGTGGCATATCGCAGGGAGAAGGGATTATACTTTAGGACCTGTTACTTGCCCCCAGATAACGTTGTCCTTGTGTTCTCAATTATTGTAGAGATGGGAAAAATTAATGTGGGTGAGGATGGGACAAAACACAGTGCTGACTCCACTAAATCTTACATTATCACTACAGTTTGTGGATATTTATGAAATAGGAGAAATTCTTTTGTTCCACACGAGGTAGTAAAGTATGTTTTAGTGCACTTTATGCCATCAGTCTTTTATAGTAAGTTTTTTCTTTTCCTCTTTTTGTTAATAGGTTAATAATTTGAATTAAAGCTTCTTCCTACACACTGGAGAGATGACAGTGTAATCTGGTGCCAATCATATTAAGTTCTGTTGACAACCTTTTAGATATAAACTTGGGATTCATGTTTGGGCTCTCAAAACACTGAAAAGGTTTTTTCAGCTTCAGGCATATAAATTACATCAAGCAGGTTTGCCTCATAAAACTTTAATGTTGGACATAAAATTTCCAGAATCTCCTTTTTTTGTTTCCGCCACAATGCTCGGTATTTGGATAGTGATTTTAAACTTCTTTTCCTTTTACATCCTGGATGTATTTGTAGTGCATTCTAGAGCATATTATAATTTTAATAGCAAAATTAAAGCCTTGTTTTATGTAAATCAAACATAGATAATCTTTGCAAAAAGATGTTGGAAAGTTCTTGGAACTTAGTGCGGCAACTCCTCACTTAATATCATCAGTAGGTTCTGGGACTTTAAGTGAAATGACATAACAAAACCAGTTTTACCATAGGCTGATCGATTGAAACAAGAGTTCTCATGTCATCTCATCAACATTTTAATTAAACGATCTTGAAAGAACGTTATTTGGGGACCTGCTGTATATATATTTTAAAGATTTTTATGTTATCTATTGAGAGGGGGGAAGGAAGGGAGAAAGAAAGGGAGAGAAACATCAAGGTGAGGGAGACACATCAATCAGTTGCCTATCATAAGCACCCTGACCCCACCCCTGATGGTGACTGAACCTGCAACCCAGGCATGCGCCCTAACTGGGAATAGAACAGGTGACCCCTTGCTTTGCTGGACAATGCTCAACCAACTCAGCCACACCGGTCAGGGCTTGGGGACCTGCTATATTTTACATTGACTGATAACCAAGGGATGGTAAAGTTCTAGGTGTTGAGTGATAAAATATAAAATCTGCATGTTATTTGGACATATACAATTGTGTCATGTGTAAGTATGCATCTATTTCTGAATTATTTTGGGATTTGGTCTGATTTAGACACCCACAGATTTGTGTACTCTGAAGAACAACACCTCAGTACACATTCTGCTCTGTTGGCTCTTAAGATATTAAGTGTTATTTCTGTATAATGTTTTTGGGTCCTGTAGGAAGATATCACTGCACAGTAAAAGTGTCCAAATAACATTTTAGAAGATTTTTGTGGATCTAAAATTTGTTTTAAAACTTCTGAAAGTAGATTTTTTTATCTTAACGTTTTATTTATAATCTGGTGTGGGTCATTAGATTGAGTGGAGCACCAGCCTGTGAACCAAAGGTCACAAATTTGATGATGGCCAGTCAGGGCCTGAGTTGTTGGCCAGGTCCCCTGGTTTGGGGTGTACTATAGGCAACTGATTAATGTTTCTCTAGCACATTGATGTTTCTCTCCCTCTCTTTTTTAAAAAAATTACTATTTTTTAAATTTATTTACCTTTAGAGGGGAAGGGAAGGAGAGAGGGAGAGAAATATCAATGTATGGTTCCCTCTCACGGGTCCCCTGCTGGGAACTGGCCTGCAACCCAGGCATGTGCCCTAACTGGGAATCGAACTGCTGTCCTTTGATTCACAGGCCCACGCTCAATCCACTGAGCTTAACCAGCCAGGGCTCTCCCTCTCTTTTTCCCTCACTTCCCCTCTCTTTAAAAAATAAATAAAATCTTAAATAATTTTTTAAGCATCTAGAAAAGTTGCACTTTTTAGTGAACACCCATATAACCACCAGCTAGGTTCTGTAACGTTTCACCGAACTTGTTTTATCACACATCTAATCATTCATTTATTGCTTTATACATCTTTTTATGATAAATAGGTTTCTTTTGGCTTTAGTCACTGAAATCAGTACAAAATGTCCTACACTGTGAATAGTCCTAGTAGAGAAATAATGAACAAATGCAAAACAAATGGCTTATGATGAACTACTTCTTTTTTTTTTTAAATATTTTTATTTATTTATTTACTTTTAGAGAGAGGGGATGGGAAGGAGAAAGAGTGGAAGAGAAACATCAATGTGTGGTTGCCTCTTGGGAGTCCCCTGCTGGGAACTGGCCTACAACCCAGGCATGTGCCCTGACTGGGAATCGAACCGCAATCCTTTGGTTCGCAGGCCCGCGCTCAATCCACTGAGCTACACCAGCCAGGGCTGATGAACTTCTTATAAAATGAAGTATATTAAAAGAAAAAATAAAATGAAATATAAAAAGGGCATCTTTTGATTTTTTTCTAGTTTTCTACAAATCATATTCTTATTTTCTTAACATTTATCAAGTATCATTGTCAGTTCTTTTTTTTAATTAACCTGATCCCAAGTCTCATGGTAATACCAATATGTAAAATCTTTGCTTTTCTACAGAGTGCTGTTCTTTTCTTAATAAGTATAGGCAATGAGTAAACTTAATGTAGTGTCCACACTACATTATATTAAATATAAACGTAAAATATAAATGTAAATTATAAATTTACATTTATAAATTAAATATAAATATATTACATATATTTAATATAAACTATGTTTATATTAAATATAAATGATTACATTAAGTTCATTTCCTGAAAGTTATTGGTTATTAGAGAGCTGGATTTGGGTTTATATGGCTGACCTGCACATGTTGGGGGAGAAACAAATCCTGCACAGTGATAACTTCTCGATTAGGGGATTATTGCCTTTCCCCCCTCTTTTTCATACACAATACAGCAGCTGCACGGCTATTTTTTTTTAAGAGGGAGAGAGAAAGAGAAACATAGGTTTGTTGTTCTTATTTATGTATTCGTTGGTTGATTCCTGTATGTGCCCTGTTTGGGGATTGAACCTGTACTGGGCGTATTGGGATGACACTGTAACCTGGCCAGGGCCTTGTTTGTTTGTTTGTTTGTTTGTTTGTTTGTTTGTTTGTTTTAAAGCGTTTATGTATTGCTGTGGCTGGTGTGGCTCAGTGGATTGAGCACCGGCCTGTGAAGCAAAGGGTTGCTGGTTTGATTCCCAATCAGGGCACATGCCTACGTTGCAGGCCAGGTCCCTAGTAGGGGTCATGGGAGAGGCAACCACACATCTATGTTTCCCTCTCTTTCTCCCTCCCTTCCTCTCTCTGTAAAAAATAAATACATGAAATCTTTTGTATGGGAGGGAAACATCCATGTGAGAAATGATTCAGTCAAAAACTGAAAATGATTTTCTTGCCCTGGCTGGTGTGGCTCAGTAGATTGAGCGCCAGCCAGCAAACCAAAGGGTTGCCGGTTTGACTCCCGGTCAGGGCACATGCCTGGGTTGCGGGCCAGGTCCCCAGTGGGGGCCACGTGAGAGGCAACCACACATTGATGTTCCTCTCTCTTTCTCCTTCCCTTCCCCTCTCTAAAAATAAATAAATAAAATCTTTTAAAAAATGATTTTCTTGAGTTGCCACTGATTTGCCATTTATTTATTCTTCAAATAGGGTGTTCACTGCAGAAGCTGAAGATGATGCCCTTTTATTTTTATTGTCTATAAGCTTTTGTTTTAGAAGAGAAACTTATGATCAGCTTAAAACTCAACACTGAGTAGCTTTTTAGGTTTTATATATGGTCTGGACTTTATTTTAATCTTCCCTCTGATTTTATCTGTAATTGCATCATGCAAACAGGAAAACATTGTGGAAACTATCCTTAACATGATCATGAATTATGAAGGAAAAAGTGACTGCTTAATTCTGGAAGTGATTAATACTGAAGTATTTAGGGGTTGGAGGATGTCCTTGACTTTTTTCTTTGGGGAGCTGTGCGTGTATTTATGCTGACCTGTTATTCTTGTACCTCTATTGATCACTAGTAGGGATGAAGGATGTTCAGCAGCTGTCTCTATCTCTCACACATACACTATACAAACATAAATTGTTTTGGTTAGGCAGTTTGCCTTCCTGAAGCTTGATGTTAATGTAAAATATGTTTCCAAAGTAGTTTCTACTAGAGCAGTGGGTGTAAAGTGAAGGTATTGTACATTTTCTGTTGCTGTAAAGTTTTTAAATACTTAGATTTACAGAATGTTAGGGATGAAGAGCTACTATAGATTTCATATAAGCTAACCTCTAATTTAGGGATATTTCAAGAAGCAGTTAAGTGACTTATTCAAGGTCATATAATTAGTGGTAGAAGCAGAACAGAAACCTAATTTTCCAGGTTTCTTTACTCAAGAACCTTTCTTATCTATGTAGTTAAATCTGGATAGGAGAGAGTTGTCATTTAATTAAAAAACAACAATATACACAAACGGTTGTAAATATTATTAAGAGAAAAGTTGTTTAACAAAGCTTAACTTAATGGGTGATTTATTTTTTTAAACAGTCCTGAAGAAATCATTTAACTTCTGGACCCTAATGTTCTACATCTGTAAAACAACCAAGGGTTCTTGAAAGTTCCTTTTAAGTGTAAATGTTCTTTTCCAAAAATATAAATAATAAATAACACAACTCTGAGAATCATACTTAGTCTTCCTAAAAGAAAATCAGATCAAATTACAATAGGAATAATGAATTTGCCTTTTAGTGTGTGCTATATATTTTATACTATATACTATATTTAATCATTGCTTTTTAAATATATTTTATTGATTATGCTATTGCATAATCAATAGCATATTGAAATGTCCCATTTGGGACAATGGGAAAATGTCCCATTTTCCCCCTACACTCCCCTCCACCCTGCACACCCCCTCCCAGCCACATTCCCCCCTTTAGTTCATGTCCATGTGTCATACATACAAGTTCTTTAGCTTCTACATTTCCAATACTATTCTTACCCTCCTCCTGTCTATTTTTTACCTACCATCTATGCTACTTATTCTCTGTACCTTTTTCCTTTCTCTCCCCCTCCCACTCCCCTGTTGCTAACCCTCCATGTAATCTCCATTTCTGTGGTTCTGTTCCTGTTCAGTTGTTTGCTTAGTTTGCTTTTGTTTTTGTTTTAGGTGTGGTTGTTAATAATTGTGAGTTTGCTGTCCTTTTACTATACATGTTTTTTATCTTCTTTTTCATAGATAAGTTCCTTTAACATTTCATATAATAAGGGCTTGGTGATGATGAACTCTTTGAACTTGACCTTATCTGAGAAGCACTTTATCTGCCCTTCCATTCTAAATGAAAGCTTCGCTTGATGGAGCAATCTTGGATGTAGGTCCTTGCCTTTCATGACTTGGAATACTTTCCAGCTCCTTCTTGTCTGCAAGGTCTCTTTGCTGGGAGACAACTCTGCCCTTCTTACTGGTCTGGATGAATGTGTCTGTTTTAACTCCTTGGTTGTCAGACTTCCATGCAGTTCAATTTTCTGTCATTTCTAGTTGTTATTTTGTTTCTAAATTGTTGTACTTATTTTGGTTGTTCAGGAGGCACAGTATGTCCTACGCTTCCATCTTGGCTGGAAGTTCCATTTGGTTTTTCTGATATCAGCTTGGTTCTTTACAAATTTCTAATTCACTTAGTTGTTGGGAAGAGGAGAAACCAATGTGATTTTATCCCAAACATATGAGAATTCCTCCATTTTCCTGATGAGAATAAAAAAAAGGGTTTTGTTAATTAGAATATGTAATTAGGAGTGTTAGCATAGTCAAATATGTTCTTAAAGTATTTTTTAAATATTTTGTTTATTTATTTTTAGACAGAGGGGAAGGAAAAGAGAGAGGGAGAGAAACATCAATGTGTGGTTGCCTCTCGAGTGCACCCAACTGGGGACCTGGCCTACAACCCAGGCATGTGCCCTGACTGCAAATTAAACTGGTGACCCTTTGGTTCACAGGTTAGCACTCAATCCACTGAGCCACACCAGCCAGGGCTGTTCTTAAAGTATTTTAAAACTTACTTATATGTATGTGTTTTTTTAGTATATTTTATTGATTATGCTGTTACAGTTGTCCCATTTTTTTGTCCCCTTTATCCCAGTCCACTGTGTACCCCCTTCCCTTCAGCATTTCCTCCCTTAGTTCATGTCCATGGGGTCATGTGTGTAAGTTCTTTGGCTTTCCATTTCCTATATTATTCTTAATCTCCTCTATCTACTTTATATCTACCATTTATGCTTCTTATTCCCTGTACCTTTTTCCCCGCATTCTCTCCCCTCCTCCTCCCTGCTGAGAACCCTCCATGTGATCTCCATTTCTGTGATTCTGTCCCTGTTGTAGTTGTTTGCTTAGTTTGTTTTTGTTTTTGAGGTTCAGTTGTTGATAGTTGTATATTTATTGTCATTTTACTGTTCATAGTTCTGATCTTCTTTTTCTTAGATAAGTCCTTTTACATTTCATATAAGGGCTTGGTGATGATGAACGCCTTTAACTTGACCTTATCTGAGAAACACTTTATCTGCCCTTCCATTCTAAATGAAAGCTTTGCTGATTGGAGTAATCTTGGATGTAGGTCTTTGATTTTCATGGCTTTGAATACTTCCCAGCCCCTTCTTGCCTGTAAGGTTTCTTTTGAGAAATCAACAAATATTCTTATGGAAACTCCTTTGTAGGTAACTGTCTCCTTTTCTCTTGCTGTTTTTAAGATTCTCTCTTTATCTTTAATCTGGAATAATGTAACTGATGATGTGCCTTGGTGTGTTTCTTCCTGGGTCCAGCTTTTTTGGGATTCTCTGAGCTTCTTGGACTTCCTGGAAGTCAATATTGCCTTTGCCAGATTGGTGAAGTTCTCCTTATGTTTTCAAATAAGTTTTAAGTTTTTTGCTCTTCCTCTTCTCCTTCTGGCACTCCTATGATTCAGATGTTGGAATGTGTAAAGTTGTCCCAGAGGTTCCTCATGTTTTTGAATTTTTGTTTCTTCATTCTGTTTTGGTTGAATGTTTATTTCTTTCTTTTGTTCCAAATTGTTGATTTTAATCCGTTTCCTTACCTTCACTGTTGGTTCCCAGTTATTTTTCTTTATTTCTCTTTGTATAGCCTTCACTTCTCCCTTTATTTTGCAGCTGCACTCAAAGATTTCTGTGAGCATCCTGATTACCAGTGTTTTGAACTCTGCATCTGATAGATTGGCTGTCTCCTGTTACAAAAAAAATTTTTTTTCTGGGTTTTTGCTCTGTTCTTTCATTTGGGCCATATTTCTTTGTTTCTGCATACCTGTTATGTTGTAAGGAGCGAAGCCTTAGGTATTCACCAGGATGTGACAACCCACTTCGCTGGTTTTGACACTGTATGTAGGGGGAGGGTAAGAGGGGGAACGATGCTACTAGTTTGGCTCTTGCTCTGCTTTCAAGAGACTGGCAGTTTCTCTCACAGCCACAACCCCCAGAGGTTTTTATAATCAGACGTTCGGGGGCTTTATTTTCCACACACTGGAAACTTGGATTGTGCAGTCTGTATCCCTCCCCAGTTTCACCTGGTTCATCTGCATGTGAATGTGTGAATGCCTGGTTCTCCAGCCACTGCCTTGCCTGCCCCATCTGCCACCCAGCCACCACCTTAATGTGCATCCTCTACCCCAGCTGCCCATTTCAGCCCCTCCTGCCGGTCTGGATGAATGTGTCTTCTTCAGCTCCTTGGTTGTCCGACTTCCGTACAGTTTGATTTTTCCGGTTGGTTTTTGTTTTTAAATTATTACCCTTACTTCGGCTGTGCGAGGAAGTGAAGCATATCTACCTACGCCTCCATCTAGGCCAGAAACCTATATGTGTTTTATATAAAGTCCTAGAAAACTGGTAATTCAAAAAGTGGACTAGTGATGATGGTGATGTGTATGAGGAATTTGAGTCAACTGTTCCATGGATATAAGAATGGGAAAGAACAATTATTTGTTAATTAAAATTTTTATTTATGTAATTTTAGGTTTTGGCTGTTAGGCATTTAAAAATCTTTATTTATTGATTTGAGAGACAGAAACATCGGGTTTTTTCAAAGGTTTTATTTATTTATTTTTAGACAGAGGGGAAGGGAAGGAGGAAGAGGGAGAGAAGCATCAATGTGTGATTGCCTCTCATGCGCCCCCAACTGGGGACCTGGCCCGCACACACAGATTTGAGAGGAGAGAGAGAAATAGTGAAAGAGATAGAGAGAAACATTGATTTGTTGTTGTACCTATATGTGTATTCATTGGTTGATCCTTGTATGTGCCCTGACAGGGGATTGAACCCGCAATGTTGGCTATTGGTAGCTCCCACCAACTGAGGTACCTTGCTAGGGCCTATAAATATCTCTTTAAAAATTAACTGTCCTGGCCCTGGCTAGTCTATAAATATGTTTCATTTTTTAATTTTTTAAAAGATTTCATTTACTTATTTTTAGATAGAGGGGAAGAGAGGGAGAAAATCATCAGCGTGTGGTTGCCTCTCGCACACTCTCTATGAGAACCTGGCCCATAACCCAGGCATGTGCCCTGACTGCGAATAGAACCAGCTACTTTTTGCTTTGCAGGACACTCAACCAGCTGAGCCATGCAGGTCAGGACTAAACATCTCTTTTAAAATCAGATATCCTGTGCCCAGCTGGTGTGACTCAGTGGATTGAGTGCTGGCCTGTGAAACAAAGGGTTGGCAGTTCGATTGCCAATCAGGGCACATGCCTGGCTTGTGGGCCAGGTCACCAGTAGGAGGCGTGTGAGGGGCAATACCACATTGATGTTTCTCTCCCTTTCTCCCTCCATTTCCCTCTCTCTAAAAGTAAATAAGTAAAATATCTAAAAATAAATAAATAAAGTAAAATCAATTCTCCTCATCCTGGCATGGTATCTCAGTTGCTTAGACCATCATCCTGATAGGCCAGTTTTACGGGTTCGATTCAGTCAGGGTACATACAGGTATCAGCCAATAAATACATAAATGGGTGCAATGGCAAATTGATGTTTCTTTCTCTCTCTGAAATGCTAAATTTTAAAAAATTAAAGATATTTATGTAACTGACATTCAGCACATGAAATTGTGAGTTTTGGTCCTTAGGTTAATTGATGAATCAGATGACCACTGATTTAGAATTGGAACATAAAGTAATTGAGAGATCACCTTTAATGTGAGAAACTATAGAAAGAACTGAAGCTACACAACTTTTTGAAGACAAGTATTTCTTATTTTTAAAAAATTTTATGTACTTATTTTTAGAGAGAGGACTAGAAGGAGAAAGAGAGGGAAAGGAACATTGATTTGCAAGGCATCAATTAGTTGCTTTTCTCACATGCCCTCAACTTGGGGCCTGGCCTGACCCAGGCATGTGTCCTGACTGAGAATGGAACCGGCGACCTTTTGGTTCCCATGCCAATACTCAATCCACTGAGGTACACCAGCCAGGTCATAAAATTATTTTAAAATTGGTATTATAACACACCTTACAAATGATCAATTTCTTAATATCATTAACCATTCACTGTTCAAATTTTCCTGGTTTTCTTTCTTTCTTTTTTTTTTTTAAGGAAATGTCACAAACCACTTTTGTTTTTAAAAATATTTTATTTATATTTATTTTTAGAGAGAGGGAGAGGGAGGGAGAAAGAGAAAGAGAAACATTGATGTGTGGTTGCCTCTCACATGCTCCCAACTAGGGACCCTGCCTGCCACCCAGGCATGTGCCCTGACTGGAAATTGAACCAGTGACCCTTTGGTTTGCCTTCCAGTAGTCAGTCCACTGAACCACACCAGCCAGGGCCTGTTTTTCTTATAATATTTTTATAGTTGTTTGAATCAGGATTCTAACAAGATATATTGTGATTGGCTAATATGTCTCTTGTTTATTTTAATATATGGGTTTGCCCTCCATTTTTTATTTTTTCTAGAGTTTATTTCTTTTTGGAAAGGGGGGAAGGGAAGGAGAGGGAGGGAGAGAAACATCAATATGTGATTGCCTCTCGTGTACCCCCTGCTGGGGATCTGGCCCAAGGAATCGAACCATGACCCTTTGGTTTGCAGGCCTGTGCTCAGTCCACTGAGCTACACCATCCTGGGCTGCCCTTCACTTTTTAAATTGAGTTGTAGTCAACATACCATAAGCTTTAGCCTTTCGAAGTATATAATTCAGTGATTTTGTTATCAGTATATTCACAGAGTTGTACAACCATCACTGCTCTCTAAGCTTAGAACATTTTCATGAACCCAAAAAGAAACCCCATATTTATTATCAGTCACTCCCTATTTCCCCTCTCCTAGCCCCTGGCAACCCCAAATCTATTCTCTGTCTCTGTGAATTTGCCTGTTTGGGATATTTCATATAAATGGAATCATATAGGATGTGGCCTTTTATGTCTGGTTTCTTTCACTTAGCAAAGTTCATCCATGCTGTGGCATGTTCTTCATTAGTTTTATGCCTAAAGAATATTCCAATGTGCCCTGGCTGGTGTGGCTCAGTGGATTGAGCGTGGGCTGTGGACCGAAGGGTTGCCAGTTCGATTCCCAGTCAGGGCACATGCTTGGGTTGTGGGCCAGGTCTCCAGTGGGGGCCACGTGAGAGGCAACCACACATTGATGTTTCTCTTTCTCTTTCACCCTCCCTTCCCCTGTCTCTGAAAATAAGTAAATAAAATCTTTAAAAAAAAAAGAATATTCCAATGTATGAACATATCATATTTTATCAGTTGATGGACATTTGGGTTTTTGTTTATTAGCTATGATGAATAATGCTGCTGTAAACATTCATGTACAAGTTTTATGTGGCACAGCTCCTTTCTAGGGGATAACATTGAGGCAAAAATCTTACCCTTGGTTATTTGGAAATAACTGGCATGTAAGCCTTCAGTGAACTAGTACAGAGACTTACCTGCTTATATCATCCGTAGGCTGAGGTAGTAACTACAGTATTTTCTCAGAATATGTAAACGATTGAAACATGAACCTTCTATAATAAAAATTAACATGAAATCAAATTTCTTAAGTACATTTGGTTCTAGTCTAAACAAATACTCTTGCCGCTGATAATGTTTGGCCAGTTTCTTTTTAGGGATTATATATTATCTTGCCCTTATTTGAAGAAATCTTTTTTTTCTCTCACACTATTAATTTAAAGTTAAAAGCATGAAATCACCATGATTTCATGGTGATTATTTGCTTTTAAACACATGACCATGTTTTGAAGTCCTCACTTAAGGATATGTTGATTGATTTTTTGAGAGAGCTGATGCTTAGTATTTGAGACACACACACACACACACACATCATTGTGGGGGAGAGATATTAATTGGATACCTCCTGTACACGCCCCAACCAGGAATTGAACCAGCAGCCTTAGGAATGTGCCCTGATTGGGAATTTCAAACCCACAAGCTTTTGGTGTATGGGATGACACTCTAACCAACGGAGCCATCCAGCCAGGGCACAATGTACACTTTAAATGTCATATAATTTTACATTTTAATCATACAGAGCTAGGTTTAAAAAAAGAACATGGCCCTGGCTGGTGTGGCTCAGTGGATTGAGTGCCAGCCTGTAAACCAAACGGTCACCTGTTCGATTCCCAGTCAGAGCACATACCTGGGTTGCAGACCAGATATCAGGCTGGGGGTTCATGAAAGGCAACCACACATTGGTGTTTCCCTCTCTCTCTCTCTCCCTTTCCCCTCTCTCTAAAAATAAATTAAAGATTTTTTTTTTAAAGTTAAAGACATGGAGTAGAAAATTTCTTTTGAAAGATCAGGGTCATAACCTTTTTTTAAAAATGAATTTTAGAGTTTATTTAAGTCAAACTGACAGTGTATGTTGGGGAGCAAGATCTTAAATGCTCTCATTCATAACCATTTTGTGTATTTTGTTTTTTACTGGGATCCTTTACTACCTTCAGTATATCTACTTGTTTCAAACCTAGGTAATAACAAAAACCTCCCCAGTGGTTGGTGGTGATAAAAGATACATTTCTTAAATACAAAACTGTGTAGTTTAGACAACTATAAATATTTGGGGAAAATAACTGTTTTTGGACTTTTAAGCTAGTCTTTTGCCATTCCTAATCAACTGGTAACTCTGATGCTGTATTTCTCTCTGTATGTCTGGAATATTTTCTAGCTTTTTAATATACAAAACAAGATTCTTCCTAAAAATATTTCATACGATTTAGGACTGCTTTTTTAAACTATTTAATTTGATACAACATAAAATGAACTTTAAGATGGGAAATTAAGTTTCAGTGTATCATTGATAGAATTGGAAACATAAAATTGCGTGGTATTACTTCCGTAAATCTACTTCTTTCTAAACGTTACAGTTGTTATTTGGGAAATAGAGCAGTTGATAGCATTATCTCTTTTTCACCTGAGAAAATCTGCCCCTTGTTCATTGGAGATAAATCAACAAAAATAAAAATTTGTGCAGTAGAGGGAAATTATTTTTATGCAAGATACAAATAACACTTTTCCAGTATAAATTGTTTTTACCTAGTTGCTTGGAAATAAGCATGATGGTAATTATTTCCCAGATACTCTAATTGATAGATAAGTACATTGTGTCCTTTGATTATTATAAAACTATATTGATGTATTAAAATTATAAGAATACTTATTTGAATAACTATCTTGTTTTTTCTTCAAGCTCCTCACCTGTATGAGACAGGTTTCTGTAAAGCTGAAAAGCCTCACCAGTAGGATGTTAACATTTCAGTGGGTGTATCCTAGCCTTGAGGCTTCTTCCAAAATGTGTTAATTCTTGTGGATTCTTGGGTTCCCTGACTGAAAAGACTGTTAAGGTTGTATTTAATTTTCTCACAACACTATAACGGCATTAGAAGTCTCCTCATCTTCCTTTGGTGCTTTTTTAATGAAAATGCTAGACTCTGAAAAAAGGCTGTTGATCATTGCCCAGTGTCGAAACCTGTGTGAAACATTGAGTCATTTAATTTCTCATTTTACAGATTGTTTACATATGTGGAGGGTAAGCTACAGTGGGATGGGAAAGTTAATCAAAGAGCAGAGGATACATTTAAACTCTCAGATTGGTTCCATGTTCTAGGTAAAAATGAAAGCGAAGGTCAGTGTCTTACAAACATTTAATCTGTGTGATCAGACTTCAGTTTTGGCTGTGAAAATCTCTGTTCTTAGAAAAAGTTAAAACTCGTTTTTATGAGCCCACCGAAGCACAGAGCAACCCAGTTCTGAGTCACAGGAGGCCCATTAGTAATGCATATAGAGATTTGAAAACAGTTATTTCTTTACTAAGTTTTTAGGTATGTTATTGAAACATAGGAATAATAGCTTCATTTTTCACTACTTTAGCTTTGTCTTATGAATTATATACTATAATTAAAAGAAGCATGAAATAGAGTTTGAAAGTCATTTTCAGTTGGTTGGAGTGTCCTGTGCACCAAAAAGGTCACTGGTTCGATTCCCAGTCAGGGCGCACATACCTAGGTTGCGGGTTTGGTCCTGGTCAGGATGTGTATGGGAGGCAACCATTTGCTGTTTTCTCTCACATCAGTGTCTCTCTCCCTTCTCTCTCTCTCAAGTCAATAAATGTATCCTCACACAAGGATTTCTTTTTTGATTCTAAAAATATATATATGTCATTCTATGGAAGATCTGAGAATGTTGAGAAAACAAATATGATGAAATAATTAATTTGTACTTATTTATATATATGTTCCTGGCAGGTGCTGTTGGCAGCAGCAGTCTGCACGAAAGCAGGAAAGGCTATTGTTTCTCGACAGTTTGTGGAGATGACCCGAACTCGGATTGAGGGCTTGTTAGCAGCTTTTCCAAAGCTCATGAACACTGGAAAACAACATACATTTGTTGAAACAGAAAGTGTAAGATATGTCTACCAGCCTATGGAGAAATTGTACATGGTACTGATCACTACCAAAAACAGCAACATCTTAGAAGATCTGGAGACCCTAAGGCTCTTCTCAAGAGTGGTAAGAGTTCTTCTGTAATAGTAGGTTTTGTGTGAAACTATTTTTACCCCAAACAGCTGATGCTTACCAGTTTGTGTGCTCCATGCTTCCTCACCCCCACAGCAGCAGCTAATTGCTGCTGTAGTTCTTTATTAATTTCTTAAAGTTTTTAAAAAGATTTTTAAAAAAGATTTTATTTATTTATCTTTAGAGGGGAAGGGAAGGAGAGAGGGAGAGAAATATCAATGTATGGTTGCCTCTCGTGTGTCCCCTGCTGGGAACTGGCCTGCAACCCAGGCATGTGCCCTGACTGGGAATCGAACCGAGATCCTTTGGTTCACAGGCCTGTGCTCAATCCACTGAGCTACGCCAGCCAGGGCTTAGATTTTTTAAATTTATTTTTGGAGAGAGGGGAAGGGAGAGAGGGAGAGAAAAATTGATGTGAGACAGAAACGTCGATTAATCAGTTGATTGGTTGCCTCTCACATGCCCCTTCACAGGTGACCTGGCTGGCAACCCAGGCATGTGCCCTGATTGGGAATTGAATCAGCGACTTTTCTGTTTGCAGGCTGGCACTCATCTACTGAGCCACACTAGCCAGGGCACTCTTTTTTAATTTAAAAGAATGTTTGCTAGGTGTCCTCTTAGGCTATGAGTTTCCCAAAAGGGAATATGGGAACTGCCCTTTTCTTTCCTAGTTCTTAAGTGGTTACTTTAATCTGCCTTTGTGGTTCTGACACTGGTTTAGCTGCATTCTTGGATAATGTACTTTAGATCTAAAGACTTAAGGGGCAGCAGCCAGGCAGCCCAGATTCAGCTAAGGCTCTCCACATGCCCAGTGCTCAAGAGGAAGGTCAGCTCCACTTAGGGGTTGGTGAAGAAAGAACCCAAGATTATCAGTGAGGTTGTTAGCTAAACTTGATCCTGCGAGAGTGGAAACGAGCCAAAAAAGGCAGCAGGAGAGGATAAATCTGCAGACAAAAAATGTGCAAATGTCCCTGGCTGGTGTGACTCAGTGAACTGATCGCCAGCCTGGGGAATCAAAGGGTTGCTTGTTCGATTCCCAGTCGGGACACGCGCCTGGGTTGTGGGCCAGGTCCCCAGTAGGAGCCGCATGAGAGGCAACCACACACTGATGCTTCTCTCCCTCTCTTTCTTCCTCCCTTCCCCTTTCTAAAAGTAAATAAAATCTTTAGGAAAAAAATGCAGGTGAAAGGGGAAGGGAGAACAAAGGGAAAACAGGCTGAAGTGGCTAAACCTAAAGAAGATCTACTTGCAGAAAACAGAAACTGAGAATGAGGCGAGCCCAGCCTCCAATGAAGTGGCAAAGAAAGAAGCCAAGTTGGATTACTGTCATATATTATGTCTTAACAGTGGTCCCTGTCTCCCTGGTTGTACAATACAGCGGAATAGTTATACTGTATCAACTGTTTTGTAGCCCTGGCTGGTGTAGCTCAGTGGATTGAGCGCAGGCTGTGAACCAAAGGACCGCCAGTTCGATTCCCAGTCAGGGTACATGCCTCGGTTGCAGGCCAGGTCCCCAATGGGGAGCTCATGAGAAGCAACCACACGTTGATGTTTTTCTCCCTCTTTCTCCTTTCCTTTTCTTCTCTCTAAAAAATAAATAAATAAAATCTTTTTAAAAAATATTTTGTAAGTGCAAGTTTTTTAGTAGCTATAGAAGCCTTTTTTTTTTTTTTAAGATTTTAATTATTTATTTATTTTTAGAGAGAGGGGAAGGGAAGAAGGAAGAGGGAGAGAAACATCAACGTGTGGTTGCCTCTCATGTGCCCCATACTGGGGCCCTGACCTGCAACCCAGGCATGTGCCCTGACTGGGAATCAAACTGGTGACCCTTTGGTTCCAAGGCTGGTGCTTAATCCACTGAGCCGCACCAGCCAGGGTTGCTTTTTTTTTTTTTTAAAGAGGTGAAATCATTTGCTGGTTATTTTTTGAGATAACCAAAGGATAGTGGGATATTGAATATGGGAGACTGTCTTGGATCTCAGCGTGACATTCCATAGATGGAAGGTAGTTTTTATAATACCAAGTATACTAAATGACAATTTGGAGTTAGTCATGCTTTTAATAAATCTTGAACATTTAAGTTCTGTTCTTTCTCTTTTTTAAAACATTTTATTTATTTATTTTTCAGAGAGGGGAAGGGGGTGGAGAGAGGGAGAAACATCAATGTGTGGTTGCCTCTCATGTGCCTCTCACTGGGGGCCTGGCCTACAACCCAGGCATGTGCCCTAGACTGGGAGTTTAACCAGTGACATTTTGATTCTCAGACTGACACTCGACCACTGAGCCATACCAGCCAGTGCTGCTCTCATGTTTTTGGTAGAATCATTTCCTAAAGAAAACCACTCCTTGATCTGGGCTCTCCCTGTGAGAATTGTGTGCACTCTGTACGTCTTTGCTGTGGCAGTCTAGTTTTTCTAGTAATTTGGTTAATGTGCTGTGAAATATTGGAAATTTGATTATGAAGTATGTATGGTATTGAATTGTGAATTAGTAGGACTTTGTAACAGCATATCAATATTTGAAGATATATGTACTTGCTACTCTCTTAAGAAAAATTTGCCTCCAGATTTTAAGCTGGAAAGTCACTGGAATAATTATTTAGAAAGAATCATAACTACATGACTTTTTAGTATTTTGGTATGTATGGTAAGAATTGTGTACAAATTGAAATGTCTGTATTTTAAAAAATCAATAAAACCTCAATTATAAAAGAACTTTTTGAAGCACAAAAGAAAAGGCTTATTGATATAGACATACAACAAAGATTTTACACCAGAGTCTTGCTTAAAATAGAGTAAAAGGAGCTAATAAAGGGATTCAGGTTTATAGAAATTTGTGTACTTTAAAGCATAAGACTTGAAAAACATAACTGCTGATGAATCTTTCTTTTCCATTTCTGTCCATGATTAGATCCCTGAATATTGCCGAGCCTTAGAGGAGAATGAAATATCTGATCACTGTTTTGATTTGATTTTTGCTTTTGATGAAATTGTTGCCCTGGGATACCGGGAGAATGTTAATCTGGCACAGATCAGAACCTTCACAGAAATGGATTCTCATGAGGAGAAGGTGTTCAGAGCAGTCAGAGAGGTAAATAGTTTCTTCTCTGGGACTGCTGGTTTGTATGTCTTTCTTTTAGGCATCACTTATCTGATTATCTTGTTTTTATTTGCTAGTGTAGACTGTACTCAAAGCCACATCTATAATACGTATGTCTCCTTTCATAGACTCAAGAACGTGAAGCCAAGGCTGAAATGCGGCGTAAAGCAAAGGAATTACAACAGGCCCGAAGAGATGCAGAGAGACAGGGCAAAAAAGCACCAGGATTTGGAGGATTTGGAAGTTCCGCAGTCTCTGGAGGCAGCACAGCTGCCATGATTACAGAGACCATCATTGAAACTGATAAACCAAAAATGGCACCTGTGCCAGCCAGGTATAATCCAGTGTATTACCAGCAGCCCTAGAATGGCAGATGAAGGCAATATGTGTCTTTTTGGAGTGATATCTGATTTTGGGGCAAGCAGTAAATGAGTGACTTGGTAAAGTAAGGTATAATATTGAACTTGGCCACATTATATAGGGATAAAGGAGAAATCCGAATGTGGTGTTTTCTCTTTTGTGTATAAGAGAATTCTTTTATAAATTATATCACGACCTCAGTTTTCTGTGAGAGTTGCCCTGTGTGGAGAGGAGTAAAATTTTGATCTGGTGTTCATGAAAGGATTTCAAGGGGAATTTGTGACTACATGAAATTATGTGTAAAAGTTTGTACCCAGGTGTATTTATCTGGATGGAAGATAAAAAGTTTTCATCAGATCATGCATGCTTACAAAAAGTATAGCTTTGATCTTTGCATACTTGAAGCTTACATGTTAATAGTGATTCAGATACCAGTTTGGGCAGGTAATAGTCTAATCTAAACACTGGGACGCTTGGGTTTTTCCCTTGAGTTCTTCACATTCCTCTTGAAGAACGGCTTCAGAGAAAGCTTCAAAGATACGGAGTAATGTGTGTTTAGGTTTTATTTTGAAATCATGTATGTATTTTTTCCTGTTTTGTATTCTTCCACTTAGACCTTCAGGCCCCAGCAAGGCTTTGAAACTTGGAGCCAAAGGAAAGGAAGTAGATAACTTTGTGGACAAATTGAAATCTGAAGGTGAAACTATTATGTCCTCCAATATGGGCAAGCGTATGTCTGAAGCAACCAAAGTGCATGTTCCACCCATTAACATGGAAAGGTAAGTAGCAACCTTTTCTGTAAGGACAGACCACATAATGTTTAAAATTTTTATTTCATTCCACTATAAATTATTTTTGTGTCTTTTAATTTTTCCAGATTTAAAAGACTTAGGGTATATTCTAGGTCATTAACATGAGGTCTTTTTTACTTTAAAAATAATTAGGGGCTCTCAGCTATGTATTTTCAGTGAAGTTTAGGACTTATCTGTTGATGAACTCTGTGCTTTAGTAAATTAAAAAAATAACCTATCGGCATGCCTAGTGTTTGCCTTGTCTCTTAAAATGGACTTGAGCCCTGCCTGGTGTAGCTCAGTGATTGAGTGCCAGCCTGCAAACCAAAGGGTTGCAGGTTTGATTCCCAGTCTAGGGCACATGCCTGGGTTGCAGGCCAGGTCCCAAGTAAGGGGGCATGTGAGAGGCAACCACACATTTATGTTTGTCTCCTTCTCTTTCTTCCTCTCTTTCCCTCTTTAAACAAATGAATAAACAAAATAAAATTTAAGAAAAGTATTCTCTGCAGTAGAACAAAAAAACAAGGACTTTAATTAGAGGGCTAATGCTGTGATGATCCTTATACTATATTTTGGCACATCTTTTTCTAATTATAGTTTCTGGAGAACCTATCTTTAATGCAAAATTTATAAATACCTTTAACAGCAAATTTACATATTATTTTTTGCCTTTTAAGTAGTTGAACCCAGTGTAGAATATTTTGATTTCTTATCTCAAGACTGTGGTGTACTGGTTGATGACATTTTTAAGTGATAGTATCAAGTTCACATACATGACTCAGATTTCTTATCTTGAAACCCAGACCTGCTGTTGCTGATGGTTTTGAGGGCAAATGAAAGATGAGTCTGGAAGGATACCTCTATCAGGTGTATATAAAAGTATTTTGTATATTCTGTTCTATATGAAATGGGCAGGGTTACATAGGGATAAGTCTTTTCAATTACTAAAGCTTCTAATGGTTGCTTTGAGTGAAACAGAGGCTTGACACTATTTTAAGAAGATGTTAGAGACAGAGGACTCGAGACTTTTCTAAATGATGAAATACTTCTTGAGCACAGAGCAAACACTTGTGAAGGTAAATAGGACTCTTGCTTCTGTTTCTGGGAACAAAGGTGGGGGAACAGGGAACAAAGGTGGATACCAGAATATTCTTTTTAGCTTTGGCAGTTCACCCACCTAAAAATAGTTTTAAAGATTATATTTATTTATTTTTAGAGAGAGAAAAGGAGAGAAACATCAGTGTGAGAAACATCAATTGGTTGCTTCTCAAAGCCCCCAAGTGGGGACCTGGCCTGCAACCAGGTGTGTGTCCTGACCGGGAATCAAATGGGCAACCCTTAGCTTTGCAGGACGATGCTCAACCAACTGAGCCACACTGGACAGGGTTAAAAATAATTTTAGTAAAGAATATGAAAAAAACAGAATATGGATAGACTACACTTAATAATTGCCTATAGTAGCAGCACTTTTTGTTTTGCTTATTTTTTTCTATTAGGTTATATATTTATATATTTATATAGTTCAAGATTCAAAAGGTATTTCAGTAAGTCTTCCTTCTACCTAGCGAGGCCAGTTTCTCTTTTTGGAAGCAACTAGTGTTAACTAGTTTCTGTTTTGTTTTGTTTTGTTTCTTGGGGGATGGGTGTATCTTTCTGAGGGGGATAGTCTATATATAGATGAACAAAAATATTATATGTAGTCTGTTTTTCCCCTTTTTATACATAAATGGTAACATACTAGACACATTTTCCTGTTGCTTTTTTCACTTATTTTGGAGAAAAGAATTTCCTTAATTTGAAGCTATAGAGACATGACGTCTAAATGCAATGCCTTACCCTAGACTGGATCTTGTACTACTACCCAAAGGACTCTATTAAGTCACCTGTCAAGATTGGCATATGGATGGTTGATTGGATAACAGTATTGTACCAATATAAATTTGTGAAGTTAATAACAGTACTATGGTTATGTAAGAGAATATCCATATTCTTACAAAATGTGCTCTGCCATATTTAGGGGGAAGGGCCATGATGTACATTATCTGCCTCTAAATAGTTAGTGGGGGGAAAAGTCAAATACATACTATTGATAGAGAGTATGCAAATGATAAAACAAATGGGGTAAAATGTTAATAGGGGTAAAAAGGCTATACATGACCTGGCTGGGTGCTCACTGGTTGGATCATCTTCCTGTACACCAAAAAATGGGTCGCAGGTTTGGTCTCCAGTCAGGACATGTAAGGGAGGCAACTGATCAGTGTTTCTCTCTCACATTGATGTTCCGTCTCTGTCTCTACCACCCCCCTTTTTCCCCACCCTTCCCCTCACCCCCTTTCCCTCCCTCTCTCCCTCCCTCCCTCTCTCTCAAATCAGTAAGAAACCCTGACCCCTGTGGGTCAGTGGGTTGGGTGCAGTGCTGCAAACCAAAAGGTCACCTCTTTGATTCCCTTTTTGGCCACATGCCTGGGTTGCAGGCCTGGCCGTTGTTTGGGGGCATGCGAGAGGCAATTGATTGCCGTAGCCAGTGTGCTTAGTGGATTGACTGCCAGCCTGTGAACTAAAGGGTCACAGGTTCCATTCTCTGTCAGGGTGCACATGCCTGGGTTGGGGGAGTGCGAGAGGCAGCCCACTGATGTTTCTCTCACACTTTGATGTTTCTCTCTTTCTCCCTCCCCTCCCTTTCTAAATAAATAAAATATTTTATAAAAAATCAGTAGGTAGCCCTGGCTGGTGTAGCTCCGTGGATTGAGCGTGGGCCTGTGAACCAAAGGATTGTGGTT
>PVKM010020333.1:0-17205 GCA_004027735.1 Carollia perspicillata | reverse complement strand
CAATTTCACCCAGATTGATCATAGACTTACTCTGTGGACAAAAGACAATTTCCTTCTCACCTTGCATAGGACAGCTCTTTCTGGATCACCTTTTTGGTGGTGCCAAGGTCTTCCTTCTGGTGGTCATGGCATATGATCACTATGTGGCCATCTGTAAGCCACTGCACTACATAACCATCATGAATAGACAGGTTTGCATCCTGATGTTAGTGGTGTCCTGGGCTGGAGGTTTTGTGCATTCTGTGGTCCAACTTCTCTTTGTGTACAACCTCCCCTTTTGTGGCCACAATGTCATTGACCACTTCTCCTGTGACATGTACCCACTATTAGAACTTGCTTGCACTGACACCTACTTCTTAGGCCTCACTGTGGATGCCAATGGCGGAGCAATCTGTATGGTCATCTTTATTTGTCTACTAATTTCCTATGGAGTCATCCTAAGGTCCCTTAAAATTCACAGTCAGGAAGGAAGGCATAAAGCCCTGTCTACCTGTGGTTCCCACATCATAGTGGTGGTTCTCTTTTTTGTTCCCTGCATTTTTATGTATGTTAGACCTGTTTCTAACTTCCCTGTTGATAAATTCATAAGTGTGGCTTATACTGTTATCACTCCCATGTTGAATCCTCTAATATACACTTTGAGAAATTCAGAAATGACAAATGCTATGAAAAAACTCTGGTGTGAGAAGTTAGCTATGGACAGAATGAGAATGTGTTATTCATATTAAGTGCATTTGTTAGTAATTCCGAAGCAACAAACAGGTAGTGCATTCTAACAGTGTATGACCTAGTTAACCCAATGAGTTGTCTTGGGATGCTTTCCTTTATTCATACAAGAATATGAAAAAGTAGAATAAATCATCCTTTGAAGTTAGAATCAATCTAATACAGAAATTTTGAGAGATGAATAAAAAGTCACAGGTATTTTTCCTGTTATTGTGACTAATTAACTAAGTTCACTTTGTAACATTTTTTATTGTTCAGTTACAGTTGTTCTGGTTGTTTCCCCATTGCTCTCCCCTGTCCCATAACAGCACCCACACCTCCTAGGGTCAATGTCCCTGAATTATGTATACTCAAGGGTTTGTTATTATTATTACTTGGCCCTGCCCCCCCTTTTTTTCCCCTATAGTTCCCCGACCTCCTCCCCTCTGTTCATTGTCAGTTTGTTTTCTATTGCTTATATTAAGATGGGACTTTAGAAGAGGGTTTTTTTTTTTCCTTTGAGAAGTGAAAAACAAGATGCCTATGAAAATTTGCTTTAACCCAAATAATGAGAAAACAATTTTGATGATGTTCAGAAGAAATTTTCAAAGTTTAAACAGTGGTTTACATTTATTCATTTATTCATTCATTCATCCATCCATCCATTCATTTATTTATTTATTGGTGTTGTTCAAGTACATTGGTCTCCATTTTCAACCCAGCATGTCTCCCTGCCCCACCCATCTCAACCTCCAACCCTTGAACTTACCCCCTTTGGCTTTGTCCATGTGTTCTTCATACATGTTCCTTGATGGCCCTTCCCCTGTTGTCCCCCAGCATCCCTCTCCCCAGTCTCCTCTGATTACTGTCAATGTGTATTTTATTTCAAAATTTTAATGTTTGTGGTTGTATGCATAGAACAGATTTTTGCAGCTGCCTTTAGCATTTTGTCTTCCAGATTAAATCCGTTTCTCATTTTAATGCCCATCATTTGAAGTTCAGGATGTTTAGATGGGAGATGATACCATATTTACTTAAATGCACCATCATGGAACAGTTCTGTTAGATGGGACTTTGGATGTACTCACAGGATGGGATGAACCCAAATGGGATGGTTGACAATGAAAACAGATTCTAGCTGTTGTTTAGTATATAATATACCACAGTAATCCAAGTTGTAACATATTTTCATGCTTTTCCACACTAGTTATCATGTGCGTTTTTGCCATTCTTCCAAGAGTAGATGAAGCTTATTTTGTGTTCATGACACTGAAGACTGGGTAAAGAGATGCATTATTTTACACAGCAATGTGTTTCCTAAAAGTTGCTTTCAACTTCAATACTTTAAATTGTAGTCTTAATAATGGTTTGTTTTTATATAAACAAATTTTGTTTTTCAATCGTCTCTTATAAAATGTTTTTTCCTCAGCATGTATCCCTTCAGAACATCATGAATATGAAGAAGATGAAATTGTTTTCACTGTATTTTAGGAACATTGTCTATGCCTTCTAAGTGTTTTTTTCCTAACTAAAAAAAAATTAGAACTTTTTTATTTTAAATTTTATTATGAATTTTTTATGCATACCAATAATATATGCAATTTGTACCCAGAATATGATCAATATTGAAATTACCTGTGTATAACATTTCTCGCTCTTTTCAGATGTAATCCCAATGTTGTATTTTGTATTAATTATAGTTAAAAAAGGTTTAACTGCTTATGTATGTATCTTAATTTTATACAGTGTAGAGTTTCATATTCTTTACATTTATTAAAATTATGCTATGTAGTGGAAAGTATTCAGAGTCTTTTATTCACAATGTTGACTTCCTAAGATTCAATCATGTTCCCGCATGTCTCTGTAGTCCCACTACTTTCCTGCTGTATATTTTTCCATGTCTAAATACATCACATGTTATGAACCAAATTATTTAGCCAGCGTGCTACACTGTGCTGCTATGGACCTCCTGAATGAAATCACTTTGTGTTAAGTAGGCTGTTTGCATGCTCACTTTAGTGGATGAGTACAATTTTCCCCTAAAGAGGTATTATCAGTTACACTCCTGCTTGTGTTTATGTGTGTGCATTTGTGTGTGTGTGTGTGCATGTGTCAATAATTAAAATCTGCTTTACAATGATATTTCTGTTGTGATAAAACTAAGTTTTTCAATAAATTTTTAAGAAATGCAATCTAGTTTCTATAACCCGGTATGTCTTATTTAAGATTAATAGGTCAAAATATCAGTGTACCTGTTTCTAGACTCTTTTCTTTTGATTGGTTTATTATTCCTAGACAATACTGCATAATTATAGGTCTTGAAAGTAGCTTTGACAGCTTTTCAGAGGCCTACTACACAATATTTTTATTAAAAACAATGCTTTCTCTTTCCAACAACAATTTTCCACATAATTATTAAAATAATTTCAGAGCATGGACAAAACCAAGGGGGAAGGTGGAAGCAAGGGAGGGAGGTGGATTTGGCTTTGGTGGGTGGATTGATGGGGGTAAAATGCAAACAACTGTAAATGAATAACAATAACATAATTAAAATGTAATTTGTGAAGTCTTACAAACATACTAAGATTTTGAAGACAGTATATTAAATATCTAATTAGATTAGAAAATAAATGATATTTTGATTACTTTGAATCATTGTCTGTAGGATGATGGAAAATTTCAGTATTTATTTAGGTATTTTAGATTCAGTTAACTTTTAGAATATTACTCAGCAATAAGGATATCAGTGAATTTTCTGTCCAATATCATTCTAATATTTTAAATCACATTTTTCATTTTTTAATTGCTTAGCAGATGAAAAAATGATACAATAACTGTCAGTGGAGGAATCTGGTCTTATTCTTAGCTTTAATGGGGATGCCTGTGGTATTGCTCTGTAAAACTGTGTTCATTAAAAATTATCATCTCAAGTGTCCTCCAAGAAACAGATATTACTCTTCAGAGGAACAACTGGAAAGTATTCATAAAGCATTTACCAGATTAAAGAATTTTTAAAAATGGCGAAGTACCCAGAACTACCAACAGTGGGATGCCATTACTCCCCAGGTTATGAAGGGAAAACAGGAATATATCTTTTAGGAACATGAGAATAAATGTAATAGAAAAAGGAGGGTCATCTGAGAGGAGTTGTCCCTTGAGTAGAGAAACAGCCATTTCCAAACTGGCTCATGAGGTAAAGTGGCAGAGGAATTAACACCTTGATGTCTCTTCACTGTCTGATCTGTTGTTTCCTCCCATTGCCTGAATTTAACCAACAGCTAAGTTGACTACTGTTTTAATGGTCAGGTTCTTAGGCATGTGAATAAGGTGGAAAATATTAGATTTGGTTGTACAGGAGGAAATGTAGCACATCCATGACACCCAGCCCTTTTTGCTTCTGCTATTCACTTACAACTTTGGATGGAAAGTAAAACTCTGTCCCCAGCACAGGAAGCAAAAATGTCCCTTTAACTTCCATATCATCAATTGATTTCAGCTCAGACGTACTCTCACGTGAAACCTAATTGAAATATGAACCACTAATGCTCTTCATATGAAGTACCAGAGAGGGGAAAGATAAAAAGATAAAAAAATGGTTACATGAAACAAAACATCCTCTTCAGACTAAGGTGTCACAGCTTTTCATGTGATCAAAGTTAACAACCGTAAACTTCTAAACCACCAATTTTTATAACCCTTTCCCTTTCTGCCAATTTCTTGGCTAGTCAGAGAAGAACTTCCAGTTTGGTGATTCAAACCTTAATTACCATAGGAGTCAAATCTATAATGGCTCTGTTTTGTTGTTTCCCCCCTGTTTCTGACTGTTCTCTACTGGCATGGAAATAGAAGGAGACATTGTGTTTCATGTCTTCATTTGTGTGTAGCAACCCAATTTTCTGTTGTTAAGTAGGACCAAGCACTCAACTCAGTATAGGAATCTTCCTGTTTCATCAGCCTGGGGAGCCCAACAAAACCATGGACAATTTCCATTGAAAACCTAATGGAACAATGACTGCATTCATTGGTACACGTGTTCCTCTGTGGGCACTAGGGCTTTCTAACATACGAAGTTCAAACATCCAAGTAACTGAATCAAAGATACCTTAGATGGGTTATCGTGTGTAATAGGGTTAAGAATGATGAAAGTCATTCTGAACTCCACATTTGATTCACTAACTTTTGTGTGATTTTCCTGCAGAAGAGATAGCCTGATTTTAGTATAGACATGGCTGAGGTATATAGCTGTCATTTAGGATAATAAACAACATTGTTTTGTGCTGTGTTTGTGTGAATTGGCACTGTAATAGAGACTTAACTGTCCCATTACATCATCTTATCATGTCAGATGCCTCTGAGTAATGCGGAACTTGAGAGATCAGTGATATAGACTGTAGTTATTTTAAAATATTTAAAGAACTAAAGAAAAGCATGCCTAAACAGCTGAAGGAAAAAATTATAACACAATATCTCAAAAGTAAATTACTTATATTAATAAACAGATGAAAATCATGAAAAAGAACACAAATAAATTGTAGACATTAATTGAAATAATAAATCCACTAAAGTGGCTCAGCAGTATATCTGAGCAAGGAGAAGAAAGTCAGTGAAGTTGAGGATAGGTCACTGAGATGATCCTGTTGGAGGAACTGGTACATAGAGCTGTTCAGAGCTCCCCCGTCTTTGGTTCAACTTCCAGGGTGTTGAAGGGTGTTCATGCAATCTTATGATTTCACCATTAATAAGTGACTTGGTCTTTTCTGTTAGACTTCTCTGTTTTAACTTAGTTTCCCTAAAGTGATTGGCCAGGAGAAGCCTCTGAAAATATAGAATTCACTAGAAGTAATCAGGTTGAAGGTCTCAGGTCTGTAGAGCATGATTCCTCAGTGAATTTGTTGATAGCCTTGTGGAAAAACTGTTTTAACAGTTTAATGAAGCGATTTGTTATTCATTGTTGATTGACTGCCCAATACTTCTTTACCTGGGAAAATATTTCTCCTTAAGTATTAATGCTATAGACAAGATGTAAAATGAAAGCTATTACGTTGCTAAATATGAACCATATTAAAATTGTCATATGGATACTTTAAAATTATTTAAAGAAACATATTTTTTTATCTAGCTCTCTGCATTATTGACTAAATATGCTTTAGAGGGTGGCCAATTAATTTGGGCAGTTAAACATAATAATTAAGTCAAAATTTGATTTTAGATACATATTTTTAATGACAGCTCTCAAATGTGGTCATTAATCAATCATATCAACTCTATCTCCTTAAAAGTAGTTTTGGGTAAATCCAGAATCCAAACTGTAAAATCTTTATGAGAGTTGAAGACAACTGTCCTACTTTGTGTGGGCAAAGACCAATATATGTGGATGTGAGGTGCATTTCTAACTGCTATGACTAGGTGGACCTGCTCTGTTCTCTGCAGTCACACCTGGGAAGATGCAGTGGTAATCCTGACTTATCTGCATCAAAAAACGTCATCTTCCAGGACCAAAGGTAGAATTGCAGAAATCTGGATTTGGAACAAGGACAGAAGTGGAAATAGACAATCAAGGAAACATATTCACAAAAACTTTTCAATGCTATGAGAATAGGGATTAAAAGCCTTACTCTGAATGAATTAGGTACCTTTTAAAGAAACATAATTTATAATTTGATCTTAAATGTTTTATGTGAGAAGCTTCAGATATAAGAAAGTGCATGTATTTTATTCATTTTATAAAATATTATGGGACAAATACAATGACAATAATTTTCTCCAATATTTCATACTGGAGTTGTTTAAATACATAGTGAAATAGAAAAGCACATTGCATAACATAACAATGTAACAGGACATGTATATGGTCTTCACAATACCTTTTGTAGATTGCATTATCTTTAGAAGCTAGCCATTACATATTTTGTACTTCAATATATTGATGATAACAGTTGGAATTATGAGAGTTGTTTATAACTTCTTATTTTGTGTCTAATACCTTTAAATATGTCAGTTCTGTGCAGCTATTTTTTTTCTGTGGGTATATTTTTATTGTGGTAAAATATACAAAACACATTACTGTGCATTTACCAATGCTATCCATTTTCAAATTGAAAACTTCCCAAACTGAAACACTGCACTCATTAAGGAATTATTCCCCTTTTCCAATTCCCAGAGCTCTGGAGTACTATTGTTGTACTTTCTATCTCGGTGTATATGATTAATCTGTGCACCGCATCAAAAGGGGGTCATACAATATTTGCCCTTTGGTGGCTGGCTCATTTCACTTAACGTAATATTTTCAAGGTTCCTCCACGTTGTAGCATGTATCAAATTTCATTTGATAAGAAGCTAAATAGCAGTCTACTGTTTGTGTATACCACAGTGTGTTTATATACTTACTATTTAATAGACATTGGGTTGCTTACACCTTTAGGCCACTGTGAATCATGTTGCAATGAATATTTGTGTACAAATATCTGATTTAGTCTCTGGTTCTTATTTTATTTTGTATATATCCAAAATAATATTTTATTACGTAAATTAGTAGTCACTAATTTCAAAAGGAAATTTCAAACTTACAATGTGGGTTTGCATCTAAACATGAGTTAGAGGGAAACATGAGTTCAGACATATTTAGTTACTTTTTAGATTTATTGACCTTATTTGAAAGTGAATTTTAGTGCTTGTGGAAATAGAATTCATGAATTATGTTAGCTACAAGATCCACAGAATCTTAAAGAAAATGCAAATTGCATTTCTGTCTGTGGGTTAATTTGCAAGGATATATTTTTGTCTTTAGGGTCTCAAGTAGATTGTGAATGGAACTGGTCAATTGCATTATTCATCCAGTTGACATCTTAATTTATAAAAGAAGATCCCTTATATAATTTTTAACAATAAATTTCAAAAAGGATAATGAGATACAGAGAAAGATAGCCAAGGGGATTTCTATGCAATAATGAAAACGGTAAAGAAAGTATGGCTTTCATAATTGCCTACAATACCCAGTCAATCTGCCCATCCCTCAGGGGGTGCTTCTTTGGATAATTAGAGAAGAGAGTGGACTTTGGCACAAACTTATGTGAAACTAACTGGAGAGATGTGGCACCAAACTTACACAGGAAAACAAATAACAGTAAAGAATATATTGAGTTTTTTAAATTTGTCATACAATTTTCAGTGAGCTTTTTTTGGCATCACCCTCTTTAATCCATCAACCCCTCCTACATATTAGGTGCTATCATAAGTCTTACTGTAGAGATGATGCTGAATAATTTACTCAAGATCACAGAGTTGATAAGTATAGATTTTTAGGCTCAAAACGAAACCAGAAAAGCACTGTAGCATCCAGGCCCATATCTGCCAAGTTATAAAACAAAACAAAACTGACAAACACTATATATGAGATAGGCAATCCACTCTCTCTGATTGTCGTTCTTTTCTGCTTATCCCTAAAGTCTGTCCAACCACATTCAGGTTAGAGAGGCAGTGTTTTCCGTATACTATGAAAATATTGACTTGGAAAATATGATATTTCTTTATAATTTATCTTTAAAACAATCTGATGAGCTGATTGTGTGTTTTATTAGGGCCTCAAAATTTCTGCTGCATCATGTTTATGGTCACTGTTCAGTCACTTAACTAAGCTATTGCTCACCAGGGAAACAGGCATAACTATGCAGACAGGTAATTGGTAGGCTTGGATGATGATCCTATGTTTTGAAAGAATCTGGACTGCAATTCAAAATTTCAGAGCCTCTATTCTTTGGTATCTTCCTGATTGAAAGTGTTTCCCAATATTTCATCCCTTGCCTACTATATAAGTGGTTTTTCTGCCTTATGTTGTTGAATTTGGATAGAGAAGATCTACTTTACTTACCTTGTTTTAATTGTCATTGTGAGATAGTAAGCATGGGTTTACATTGTTGAACATCCCTTAATAATTTGTTCTTATGTAATATGTTAAAAAATTGAAGAATTTCAGCAATGTTGGAAGCATATCTATTTTTAAATAAAGTACATATTGCTAATTTATAGAGTTTTATATCATTCTGAATCAAATGAATAGTTTTCAATACTTGAGAGTAATAACGATATGCTCACAAGAATATTTTTAGGAGTCAAATATTTATTAATCCCTTAAAATGCATAAGGGACAATCAAAGATTCTGGGGATACAATTATTAATGAGATAGGTTGTCCTGGCTTGTGTGGCTCAGTGGATTGAATGCCAGTCTGTAGACCGAATTATTGTGGGTTTGGTTCCTGGTCAGGGCACAGGCCTGAGTTGAGGGTTGGGTTCCTGTTTGGGAACTTGTGAGAGGCAACCAATTGATGTTTCTCTCCTTCTCTTTCTCCCTCCTTTCCCCTCTCTCCAAAAATAGATAAACAAAATCTTTAAAAATGATATACGTGTATTATATTTACTATCCTGGTGGACCCCACCAATGACAGGGGAAACACAGCTATAAACAAATAAGTGTTGTAAGTACTTGACAGGTGAAGATGTTAGACCCTCTGACTGGAAGTTTTTCTCTTGGATGTTCAGACAACTCCTATGAACTGTGAGTACTTATTTTTCCATTACAAATGCAGCTACGGCTTTATAACTGTGATGGAAACATTTAATTACACGCACTTCAAGAAGCCCTGAAGATTGAATGCCTTTAGGAAGGTGGTCTCTTATCCTCACATATCTTAAAGTTAGAATTTGATTTCTCATTTTTCTTTGATTGGGTTGTATAAAGATTCGTTCTGGCACGTCCTGGTTCTGTGATGCTGAATTATGCTCCAGTTCAGCTTCATACTGACAGCTCAGCAAATCTGAGAATCCTATACTCTCAACTCCTTTAGGCCCCCAAACCAAATTGTCTACCAATTTCCAAGAAGATTTCATTCAGCACATGGTCTTTGTTGGTTTCTGTCTGCCTTTTTTTCAGTTATCTCTTACTTTCTTTCTTCTATACTTGTATTCTTTTTCTGAGGATTGAGTTCAAAATTGGCATGTCCACAAGCACAGATCTAGAACAATCTCCTGCCTTTTACAAATGATGGTCAACAAATGTAGGCAGTGAAAGGGAGCTCATTTAAATAATGCTGCCAAAACGAAATTGCACAGGTTACATGTAAATTGGCTTTGGATCATGTATGAAGGGCCCAACAAGTTGCTCATTTCCCTTGGTGAGAGTGAATGCCTTATATTCCACACACTCAGATAGCCAAGAACTAATGACATGAACAATATAACTGGTGTGATTAATTACTTTAATAATCAAATAACCAGTAACACATACTAATTTATCTGATTAATATGAAGTCGACTAGCAGGAGTGTTAGCATTTCAATTAGGAGAAAGATTTCAATGGAAAGAATTCAGAAATGCAAACATCTGGAAACAGTATAACCTTTCTAATAATATTATGAGTTGGGATGTGATTTTTCCAAGATGACTAGCAAATCAAATAATATTTCCAGATTTTTAGCATGGAATTCTTTCTATTATACCATGATTCTGTCTAAAATCTGTACTTTGAAATATTGAGTTGAGCTATGGTTAGAAATAACAATTCTGCATGAGGAACTCATGGACAAAGACAAAGGGAGTGGGTTCAAGGGTGGGAGGCAGGGAGGGTGGGGGTGGGGAGAGTGTGAAGGTATGAAAGTGGAGAAAATTGTACTCAAACAACAATACAAAATAAATAACATTTCTAAACAATTTCAGAAAGTATGAAAAATGCCTATGTAGTTCTCATGCACTTCAATTTGTATATCCATTTTCCCTCCAACACCTCAGTTGTAATAAAAGTCAATTCAGTCTGTGTGTATGTGTGTGCACATGTGTGAGTATATTCTCAAACTAAGCATTGCTTTCATTATATTTTTTTGGCTGGGAAGAATTTAATACATTTATCTCTGCTCAGTTGCTCTCATATGAGTTGTAAAATTCAGTTTAATTAAATGAACTTAATCATTATTTAATGAGCAGTCTTGACATGCCTGTTTATTTACTGCTGTGTGTGACTTATTTCTTAGTTTTTGGAGCTCATGGCCAAGTAACTCAGAAATGCTGTTATCTAGACATCAGCATATAATTTTATGCTCCAATACTAGGCATTCCTTTATGTGAAAACATAAATAACCTTATGATACAGGAGATTGTTTTCATGGTGGATCTCAGAAGGTCAAAATGCATTTAAGGAGACAGGACATGATGTAGGATGTGAAAATTTCAGTCTTGGTGAGACCTGTTCTGGAGAAAGAGTTTTCCTGTTGTTCAGTGGATCATCTCACAGATGCACTGCTCACCCACTAACCTGCCCCCCACCAGCCTGCCAGTTAGAAGGCTGAAGTCTCATCATTGTAGCTGAGGCAAGACATTTTCTGAAAAGGAAGGGATTAATTGTGGGAGGAGACTCCAAACTCTAATTTTCTAAAGAGTTACTCTGTGTGGGGCCCTGTGAAGCAAATGTCCTTGGCAAAGGCATTCCATTTTGATGCAAAGCTAGTGCTGCTCTGAAATTCATTATTGGCCCTTTTGTTGTAGCCTCTGATACCTGAGTTCCACATGTCCTGAAGAACACATGGGCAGCAAGAACAATGTGACTGAGTTTATTCTCCTGGGGCTCACCCAAAGCCCTGAGGGGCAAAAAATTCTCTTTGTTGCATTCTTACTCATCTACATTGTGGCGATAGTGGGCAATCTGCTCATCATGGTGACCACCATGGCCAGCCATTCCCTGGGTTCCCCAATGTACTTTTTCTGGCTTACTTATGGTTTATAAATACTGTCTATTCTACTGCCATTGCTTCCCAAAATGATGGTAGACTTGCTCCATGCAAAAAAGTCTATTTCCTTCCAGGCTTGTATGACTCAAGTCTTTACAGATCATTTCTTTGCTGGTACTGAAATCATTCTTCTGGTGGTGATGGCCTATGACCGATATGTAGCCATATGTAAACCTCTTGAGTGTCTGATCATTATGAATTGGCAGGTCTGCATGCTCATGCTTTTGGTGGCCTGGACTGGAGGCTTTCTGCACTCATTGGTTCATTTTCTTGTTATTTATCAGCTCCCTTTCTGTGGCCAAATTGTCACTGACAACTTTGTGTGTAATATGTATCCCTTGTTGAAACTTGTGTGCACCAATACCTACCTCACAGGACTGTCTATGATAGCCAATGGTGGAGCAATCTGCACTGTCACCTTCTTCATTGTTATAGTTTCCTATGGGGTCATACTGTACTCCCTTAAGACACATGGTTTGGAAGGAAAACTCAAAGCCTTCTTCACCTGTGCATCCCATATGACCATGGTCATTTTATTTTTTGTCCCTTTTATTTTCCTGTATGTAAGGCCCAGTTCCACCTTTCCCCTTAATAAATCTGTGACTGTGGTTTTAACTTTCTTAACCTCTATGTTCACCCCCCTAATCCACACCCTGAGACATGCAGAAATGAAAAATGCCACAAGGAAACTGTGGAGTAACTGTGTGGGCATCGTTAGAAGGGGGCTGTGTCCCTCACATAGAACATGATGGTTTTTCTTTCATGGAATCAAGGAATACTTCGACTATCAGTGATGACACTTGAAAATAACTTTCTTTGAGTTACTCAGCCTAATTATTTAGAAACAGCCATATGTATGAATCTTTACCAAAGTGGAGTATGTTATAGCCCTTAGAGAGCAAGAGAATTGCATAGGTTTAATCCCTGATGTACATAATCATACTGTGTTAAGATTCTTTAGTGAACAACATTTTTTTGGGTTTCATTTTAGATTCTTTGTGAAGTATGGTACCTCCATGCTACTGAGAAATGTGACCTCTTAAAACTTGGTCACTTTAGGGGAGTAAAATTTGAAAATTAATAGTTCAGGTGCTTAAAAGTTTGCTAATCTAACAGTAAAATAAATGCTTTTGTCAATTTAATTACTATAAAATTCCACAGCATGCTAACTGAAATGTCTGGCAGAAAAAAACAAGAACCATATGATTTAACTAACATGTGTGTTATAGAACTGTAAGCAACAAATGAACAAAGGAACAAAAAAACAAACAAACAAGAACTCATAGAGAGAGACAACAGTATGGTTACCATACTGGGAAGGGGAAAGGGAGTCAGGGGAGAGTAAAGGTGAAGGGGGATAAGATATATTATGATGGGAGAAGATTTAACCTTGGGTAGTGGATCCATACATGCAATATACAGAAGATGTATTATGGAGTCATACACTTTAAAACTATGTACTTTTATTAACCAATGTCATCCCCATAAAATTAATTGAAAATACAAATTCATAGCATGTATTCATAGCTGAGGGTAAATCTATATAAATGAACTCTGTTAATTTCATACTGTGTTGGTAGCATATCATAGACTTTGTATATTCTGATCAAAGTTTAGACGGAAAAATTCAATTGCTTAACCCCATTCTGTACATCTTGATTGATTGGTCTCCTCTAATGTTTCAAATATATATTGAATTCACTTATATCACAGTAGGATCCCAGACTCTGCCTACATTAAATTAATTCTCTGGGTACACTTCCAAATGAAATAAATGTTAAAATTTTGGGAAAGGAATGTTTGCTTTTGTGTAATGAATGAATTTCTGGTTCTCTGTGAATTGTATAATCTTGATTTAAGTGATACGTTAAAGGTGTCTTTTCTGTTTATACTTGCAGTATTGGAGTTTTGGAGGTCAGATACTGTATTAAAAATATCATTGCTTTTTTAAATCTCTGGTATTACATGTTTTCCAGTTGAGAAATCAACCCAATCATAGGCACTAAAGGCATAAAACTAGCGTTGTTTGGTTTTCATGCTTTTCTCAACTTATAATTGTATTTACATAGTATATTTAACAATATTAATGACTCCGTTTATTTAATGAATATTAAAATGCCAGTCATAAAGTTTCATTTGTTCTTCAGTGGAGGAAATAAAGAGTAGTCTAGATTATTTATTTAGGAACAAATCTAATGCAGTGGATTAAGTACTTCCAAATTATCAGAATTGGAGGAGCTGACACTAGGATGGTGGTGTACACAAGGTTAGACCAGGGATGCAGAGAAGAGGAAGCTAGATTCAGGATGAAAGATCTCTGCATGTATTTCTCAAAGTCCTTCCCTGCCCTGAGTTTATAATTTTATTTAAAAGTTCAAATTTTTTCCTTTCACATTTACATTTTTAACCCACACAGGATATGCAATTCCACATATGGTATGAGGTGTCAGTACATTTTCTTTTCCTATCATAAGGATGATTAAGTTTTCCCAGAACATTTACTGATGAACCATTTGTTTCCCACTGCCCTGTAATACTAGATCCATACTAGTTTTACATATTAGTTCCATATGTAAAAATATTTATCTATTATTCTATTCCTTTTCTTTCTGTGTTGTTCAAGTATTCTATCTATCCATGAGCCAATACTACTATGTGTACATTACTGTGGTGTTTCAGATATTAATGCAGCTTAAAAATCACTCCCAAATTTGTTGTCTTAAAACATCAAGGATCTCTTTGCTATTTCAGAAGGTTTCAGTGGGCCAAGAAGTTGAGCAGTTCAGCTGGGTATGTGTGGCTCAGCATGTCTCAAGTCATCAGGAATTGGCTGATGCAAAATTCATCTGAAGAGTTTCTTTAGTTTTATATCTGATACCTGGGCTTGAAAGTATTGAATCGTGGGGACTGGAATAGCTGGCACCTCTTTGGAATCCTAAGGATGCAGTCCTAATCCAATAGAGCTGGTATCCTTAGAAGGAACAGCAGAGCTCTCTCTCCCCATGTGCACAGAGGAATGGCCATGTCAGGGCAGAGTGAAAAAATAGCCATGTGCAAACCAGGAGGAGAGGCCTCACCAGAAACCACATTTGCTGTTACTGTGATCTTGTACTTTTAGCCTCGAGAATTGTAGAAAATGTGTGTTTCATGAGCAAGCTACCCAGTCTTTGGAATACTGTGATGTCAGACAAAACACATGAGTGTGATGATGCTAAAAATAAATCTAAATTGGAGATTGAATCTCCAGGATTTGATTCAAATTACAGATTGTCTTTCAATCACCAGATGAGAATAGTTTCCAAATCCAAAGCTTTTTGAATGAAGGAGCCCTCAGGTATTCTTGAATCAGAACTCAGTGATATCATGACAAATAGTTGCTGTGAATCTTCATCCTAACCTTTTCTCTGAGTGATCTGAGACCCTTTAGCAGCATATTCTGCTCTGACCAAAGGCAAATACTCAAATATTTGGAGATTACCAGAAGTAGGTCTAAGCTAACACTCATTCTTGGGTGGCAGGATGCCAGTGTGGTTCACTGGTCAGAAAGCAGATTGAAGGTGAAACAGTATGTGCCCAATGTTGTTACAGTGGGTCAGTTCTGCACGTGTAGTTAGATTAAATGTACTAGACAGAAGCATATGTTTCCATAGTGGGTCTCTGATCGTTGGAGTAAGGTTATAATGGTGTGAAGGACTGATGGATATAGTTGGTACTAATCTTCCTTCCAAAATAGTAAGCAAAAAGCTACATCACGTCCTTGGACTGCCAAGAGATTGGACAAAATGGAAGGTGTGAATATCATTATATTCCCATTTAATTTACACATTTAGCTTGGGAATAAAATGGAGAGACAGGCTACATCTGTTTGAAAAATGAGAGCATGAAGAAATTCTGTATCATTTAACTTCACATCTGTAATTTTTCTTCATATGAGAAAATCCTAATGGACAAAGTAAATGAATACATTTGGATATGATTTCTCAGCATCTATAATTCCCAAGGCAGGTCTCACTTGAAAAATAAAGAGGCTCGAGGCGGGAAGGAAGATGGCGACAGAGTAGGAGGGAGTGATTTCACTTCTTCCTACACAAAGGAGGAAAAACTAGCTAATTCATGGAGGAACGGAGCAGACAGACAACAGTATTGCAACATATTTGAAAATAAGAATCCACAAAGCGGTAGCAGACACTGAAAAACCAGAAACCAGATGGTAAGAAGGAGATTTCAGGACACTAAAGTCCCAGGGAGCAACGTGGAGGTCCGGGGGTCTGGGAAGCCAGCTCTGGGTGCCCAGAGCCCGGCACCCAGAGCCGGCCATCAGTCGGCCGAGGAGCGCGGGGCTGCGTCTCGCCCCTGGAGCTGGCAGTCGGTCAGCGCACTGACTACGGAAGTCAGAGTCGCCAGCTGCTGGAGAGTTGGGTTAGATGGACGCCAGGCTTGAATAGGAGGAATTTATCAAACAGAAGGGCTGAGGAATCTGCTGTGATGCCCTGAGACTGACTCCCAACGCAGCCGAGCCTGGGGGGAGGGCGCAGTGTCTCCATCCCAGCAGTGCTGGGAGGGGAGACTTTGGGCCCAGGTTCCCTGGGAAGGGAGGCATTTGGCGCCAACCTAAGCGAGTGGGCGCCGCTGCACTCCAGTGTCTGGAGGTAACCACCAACGGGAGAAGGCATCAGAAGAGAATCAAGACTTTCACGTGGAGGATATTGGGAAAGGAATCAGACTGGCGGCTAGGACAGTGCTTGGAAAGCAACCTGCGTGAATGGCAGGAGGGGAAAATCGCCACGCCAATCACTTCCCAGCATTCTGCAGCCAGCAAGACCAGAAAAACCGGTTTGGCCAGTTTGAATTGAACAAGAGGAGTGATTTTTTTTTTTTGTCTCTTTTTGGTGGTTTTTAAATGCGATTTTTTAAAACAGTCTTTGTGTTATTATTATTTTTAAAATTGTCACTATGTTTTACTCCAATTGCTTCTCCTCTCTTCCCTTCTTTCTTGATTTTGTACTCCACACTTTATTTCGAATTTTATCTCTCCTTTCTTACTTTTCCCGCCTTTTTTCTTTTTTTTTCTCTCTCTCTCTTTTTTTTTAATTTTACTTTTATTTATTATTATTTATTATTATTATTATTATTTTATTTTTGTAATATCCAAAAGCGAGAGAAAAACTTGGAACAGAGAAAGGACCTGAAGTGGACTCAAATAGGGGGCAACCCAACAGCTGAGACAGGGAGACAAATTTCACTCGACTATAGCAGGGAAACTGCAAGTTGCTACATATTTGGACTATCATTTTTTTCCCCTCCTTTTTTGTTTTTTTTTTTCCCTCATTTTTTCATTATTCCTACATCTTTTATCTCAATAGTATTTTCGTATTCCCCTTCTTTCTCTATAGTCTTTGCTTGGCAGGGTATATTGTACCATTTGACAAGTTTTCCCTGTTCTCAATTCTATTTTGTATTGCTAATTTACTGTCCTTCATGTGAATTGGGTCCCATCAGCACACTACTCAATATCCTATACCCCCTGTTCAGGTTATTCAGAACACGTACATTCTGGCATATGAACGTCGTTCTCATATTATTGTAAATAACTGCTGTTCCACACAAGCGTAAATACTTCAAAGCACCCTCCCCGGATACTAGCTCACATTACAGTCTCCTGAACTCCATTATTAGGGAGGTTAACACTATTCTCTCACACACTACACCTATGTACTACCCTTTACT
>PVKM010020332.1:0-23449 GCA_004027735.1 Carollia perspicillata | reverse complement strand
GCTACCCTGGGCTGCTTCCAGGTGCCCAGATATACCAGCACTCCTTTGCATACATCAGCAGCCCAGCCTGGAGTGGGCCTCTAACCCTCCCTTTATTTATTAGTCATGGTCCTTCTGGACACAGTCTGAAGGTCAGTTCTGGGGCCACCTCCAGCCCTATTTAGGGTGGGAGCCCCTCTAATCTGTTTTTCCTTCATAAGTTACTTGTTCTTATGTATTTGTGTAATGATTGATCTAAAGAGTAACCGCCTTGGGGCACCCCTGTATCTTTGCCATCTAGTCCTTAGTGGTGCTCAGTAAATATAAATAAACAAACTTATGTTCACTTATTATTTTTATAATATAAATTAAATGTTAATAAATATAAATAAGTTTATATTTACTTATGGCATTTATAAATAAAGGGCTTAATAAGTATAGATAAGTGGCACTTAACAAATACTTGTTTAAAGAAGAGTTACTCAGCTACAATGTTTGTAGCCTCCCCTATCAGAATGCAAGCTCCATGAAGGGTGATCTCCACTCCATTCACTTTTGCATCCACAGCTGACACAGGCCCACTGTGGGCATCCATAAATATCTGGTAGGTGGGTCCGTGAACAAATGAATGTGGATGTGTTTTCTAAACCAAAAATTAGGACATATGTAGACATGTCTATGAAATGAGGACTAACGTTAGACATATGGGACAAACTGCTGCCAAATATGGAGGCATTAAATGTCTTTTTGTAACAACTGTTTTTGTCCACTGGTGAAGTGGTATGTGGATGACATAAATACCAGTCATCTGCGAGGCAAGTCCTAGGTGAAATTACACTAGGTTTCTTATCACACTCATTCACTCACTTAAGGACCAACCAGAAGTGTGACACAAAACCCTTTTCACAGGTTTCTCTCCTTCCAGGGGAAGTTACAGGACTTTTTCAGCTAGGATGGTGCAGTGCCGTTGCTGATTATCTCACCTGTGAGTACAAGGGCAGAGCAGCTTTTCCACCCGAGAAATGGTCTGGATGGGGGGCTTTTCCAGACACTGCCAGGGAAGACTAATAGCTGGAGTCCAGTGTGGCACGTAAATACAGTGCACAGGTTGTTTCATGGCTCGAAATAAATTAGGGTTGTGGTTGGGAGTTCTCAGGAGAGCTTAAAGAGGAGACACACGACATTAGTTTTCAAGGACAAGAACCATTTAGCTGTAGTAATAAAGGGAAGGTCAAATAACTTCCTAGAAGAGAAAATAGCCTGGGGGAGGGCACAGAGAAACAGAAGCAAAGGCTTGTTTCAGGAATGAGGCAAAAGTTAGCATGCTATAACAGAGCACAAAGCCCGTTCATCTGGAAGCTAGGAGACTCTTGGTGATTCTGAGAGTTCACAAGATAATTCCTACCTCCACTCTCACAGCTCACCCTCTTCCAATAACGAATTTTATTTAGTTTTTGAACATACGGTAAAAAATAAGTTAGAGGCAGTAGAAAAGTTGTTTCGATATGAGTGACAGTTACGGCAAGTGCAGGTTTACAGATCTTCATGAGCTTCTATTACTAGCTCCCTAGGGAAGATAACTGAGGCTGATCATAGAGACTAGGCAAAGATCTAGTGAGAATATGTTGCATCTACAATGAGATGCTCCTGTAGCCTGGATTGTGTTAGAAACCAGAGCCTAAGGGACAAGGTTCTGAGCTGCTGGTTTTTAGAGAGGTGCCATCCCAGAGAAGACAGGAAGAGCGAGGCTGAAGAAGACAAGAGGGGGGCTTGACTCAGTCTGCTGTTGGCATAAAATACGGTTAGTACTCCATCTCATGGGGTATTAACCATACTTGCTACCAAAATACTTCTTGTCAAGGTAGCCCGCCAGGAGGGAGGAAGGAAAAGAAATTTATCTGCCAGCCCTTTCCTGCTCCTGGTCTCCCATTGGTCAGAGTCTGCCCCATGGGGCATTAACTCCCCTCGAAAGGTGTGACTCTCTCTCCAGGCACCTAGAGGAAGCTGAAGTTATACTACTTCACTGAAGTGGTGTTTGCCAAGGTTTTTTGACCACCCTTTCTCTTCGGGTTCATTTTATATTTGGACAGTGTCCTAATTTCAGAGTCTGCTCTCCAAAGAAGTCAGAAACTGTCTTGACATCTTAGATTTTAGGATAGAGTCCAAGTTCCGCCCATCAGACCCCCCCCCCTCACTGAGATCTCCATGCGGAAGTGAGTGAGGTGTCTCAAGAAATCCATCGTAGCAGGTGGAGGGAAAGGCAGCACCTTCCAGAGACCAGGGCCAGAGGGCCCAGCACTGGCGGTGAGGGCTGGGCTGTCTGCGCCCAGGGACAGTGGGGTGTCCCCTGGAGCTGTCGCGCTGTGTAACTTGCATGTGGCTCCTGGTCTCAGTGAACATCCATGGTTGATTCTCTGGGCCTAACTGAGATTTTTAGAACTACTTAAAACCTTTAATAATTTTTTTCTTTTTGCATAAACTAGCTAGAGTGCATTTTGTTTCTGAAATCAAGAACCTTCAGAGATTCATGTACCCTACAAATACATTTTGGACTGTCTTCAAGTTATGACATATCTCTAATTCTGGATCTGCTCACTTATGCGGAACGCATCTCATTATTTTCTATTCTGTATCCTACAGTCATAGAATTCTAGACTCTTAGATGCAGAAGGATCCTTTTAGACACTCTCTTATCACTCACCTTTGGCTTTTAGCAAATGTTCATACCATATGCATTTCAGGGGACCAAGTGTGTCCTGGAACAAACAAACAAACAAAAATTTGTACTGGCTGAAATGCCTTTGTGCTGGTCATTCAATGAGCAGGGCTGAAAGGGCGCTGTTGGGAAATCTCATTTATGTGAGAGACAGGTGAAGAACCTGCAGGCTGTAACCTAATTTAGCCAGACACTTCTGGTAGAAAAAAATCAGTGACCTATAAATCAGTAATTTTCCTGCAATATCTAGTGAAACCAGGTCACTATTTCCAGCCCTAATTTTGTTCCCTGGTCTCTTACCATTTAGCCATGTTACGAATTTCCTTTTGATAGGTTGATTAGTGAATTGGTAGGAGAAACAAAAATTTAAAGCAAAACCTGCAGGAGTTTTTGGGACGTCAGTCCATAAAGTATCCATCTATGTGCTAGGTATGCCACAGCTGTACTATAGTGGGATCATAAATTGTAAGAATTGTTATGGCACTTTTTCTTTTTTTTTTTAGCACAACAAGAAAAATCCGATGATATGTTCTTTTGATTGGTTTAATTTCCCCCTTGAGTGGAAGATTACAATAGCCAACAAGCACTGATTTTGGTTTTCATTTAGAACTCTTTATTCCCCAAGGATGGCGGAGTGACTGAGTATGGGTGATAGATTGGGGTGGGTCTCCAGATTGCCAGAGGACACTGTCACCACTCTCCTCCCCCACATTCCAAATGTGGCCCTTTGGGAGAGAAACAGTGCTCTGGGCTGGGTTAGGTGGGGCTGGTCAGAAACATTTTAAAGCAAAATGCATTAGCTGGAAAAATGGCCCTATGTAGTCCAGAGACCTCTGCCCCAAACAGAATACCTAGAAATATGTTAAAATATATACTGCCTTGGTCACAAAAAAGGATACAAGATGCCCTGGCTGGTGTAGCTCAGTGGATCGAGCGCGGGCCTGTGAACCAAAGGATCGCAGTTCGATTCCCAGTCAGGGCACATGCCTGGGTTGCAGGCCAGTTCCCAGCAGGGGACGCACAAGAGGCAACCATACATTGATATTTCTTTCCCTCTCTCCCCTTCTAAAGATAAATAAAATCTTAAAAAAAGAAAGGATACAAGACAATCATAATGGTTTTATAAGGATGTGTTTCTCTACTGTAAACCAATGGGATCTGTGATCCCATTTCTGGGAATATTCTGCTCCTTCTGTTCCTCCATTCCTCTCTGCCCATGTTCCCTTGAACAAGTTCAAAGCCACTTGTCCTGTTCCTGCAGGGTTTGTGGCTCCCAACTGAGAATCACTTTCAGGAAGAGGAATGGCTGTTCTTTAATAGAGTGGATTATATTTTTAGTTGGGCCAAAATCAGACTGAGAAGCATGAACTTAGAAAAAATAGAGGGTAAGTCTTGTAATATCTGGCTTCTCATTAATTTCAAATGAAAGTTACCAAGTCTACTTCCACTGAATATTAATCCTTACTTTGAAAGGGTTTCCTCAGTAGGCAGTGGGACTAACAACCATACCTTTCTTTTTCTCACACTGAAATACACATACACATGCACACACACAGTAAATCCAAACATAAAAGTATATATGGCGACATTAGCCTACCTCCCGTCCCTAACACCTATTCCCCTGGTCCCTCATTCCCCATCTGTATTATCGCTAGAGATATTCTTTCCTATACAAGCAAATACATGTGCTTGTATTATACTGTTCTCCTATTGTTACACAAATATTTATATGCTACACGCAGTTTTTATGCATGCTTTTTAAAAACTTAACAAACGTCTTAGAGAAATTGTATTATCAGCACAATTGTTCTTTTTGTTGACTGCAGAATATTTGACTATAACAGAGAACTTGATACTCTCTCAACTAAACTCTAATCATTCCACTTCTCCAGTCTCATGTCATTGCCAACTCTAAAGTAATTAGAGAGTGTAGCGGCATTTGATGTTAGCCAAATAGTTTACCTTTCTTTAAGAAATGCCATTTAGGTTGTTGAAGGGTACTTTGCTAAAAATGACATATTTTTGTTGCATTTTCTTCTGTATTTTTTAAACCTGGTTTTAAAAGAAAGACTGTAAACTTTTCTTTTCCCAAATACTTTCTCTCCTCTGGGCATTGATCCTTTATTTATTAATCCTAAATGCATGCAGGGTTTGTTTTATGTTATTCCCAGGTGCTTTGATAGAATTACATTTCCTATTTTCAGTCAGGGTTAGGTGACCAGAGGACACAAGGTCTGAAAGTAGCCTAGAATTTCTGAAGGAGGGGGTGGAAGCCAAACTCCATCTCTGCCCTACACCAAAGGGTTCTTTAGCTTTTATAACCTTGGAAAACCTGCCCTTGGAATTTATGTTGGCTTAACATTTGGGTACGAGCTGATCTTTTTTATCAACTTTAAAGTTGATGAACACTTTATTTTCCTGATGGAGTTACTGAGCATTGCTGTAATCAATGGATCTCTCAAATTCTCAAAGTTCGGGAAAGTGACAATGAATGAAATGTGCCGTGCTGTCCTCCCCTGAGGCTGCTCTCACCAATTTACAACGAACAATATTCTCTTTTATCATGCTACCAAGTACAAGGGCAAGAGAGAGAAGCTACCAGTAATTCTAACTATTTCTCTTGCTACGAAGACTCACAGGGCTGTGACATCATCCTAAGTACAAAAAAAAAAAAAAGTCTAGAAAATAAAAACCTTGGAGTAAATAACTGTTTTGTGAGAAAAGAGATGCAGAAGGTAAGATGGCAATAACAGGGAAATACTTTGTGCAATTATAGATCATTTTTAATAACTCTAACCAGCCAATCCTTTTATCTCCTTTACTTCTGCCTTTTCTTTCCATGTTACCGTTCCTTTGAATTCTCTCTTGTCTTATTCTCTTCTCGTTCTATACAGTATCATCACACCATGAGTTGTGAATGTCATTCTGGTGTTTATTATTTCCATATCTAGATATTAGATTTAATCTTTATCTTTTCCCCATGATAAGAGCCATATACCCATGAAGTTATTGGAAATCTCCACTTGGATGTTAAATATATACCTCAAATTCAATTTGTTTAAAATCAAATCTGTCATCTTTGTCATCATACTTTCACCATTTATCCAAGACAGAAGAAAAGCATCATCATTAATACTTTCATTTTCACACTTACCTCAAAATCCAATCAGGTGTTGATTCCTTTGGGTTTCTACAGGTTCTCTGATTCCATGCTTTCTCCCACCTTCTAGCATCTCTGTAATACTGTTCACGTTTTCTTTGTCCTTCCCACCCTCCCTCACTCTTCTGCAACCCGTACTTCAGCAGACTAACTCCAACTCAGAAACTCTGGGGTTTGTACTAAATCTCCCATAACCTCTCAAGTCTGATGTGAATGGCCCTCTTATATGATCTTAACTTAGCATCTTAAAATCCTCTTGTTGTAATATTTCTACACTAGATTATAATGTCCTTGTTTGGAATATGTCTCATTTACTAGATTAAATCTCCAGGAGGAACAGGGTTATATTAATTTGGTTCTCATCGGCACCCCCAATTCCTAGTTTGATGTCTGGGTCAGCGTAGAACTTCAATAGATATTACTTAAATGTAAGGGGGGAAACACCCTCTTTTTCGACAGAACCAGCAACACCAATTTTAGGTGTTGTGGCAGAGATAGTCAGCTGTCCTCCAAAAAGTGATGTTTCTTTTCTGAAGACAGAGTAGTTTGGGGAATGAGGCTGCCAAACCAGGGGCCATATTTCCTAGCCACTTGCATTTAGATGCACTGGTTCACACCAGAGTGGAACATGAGGAGACGTAATGTGTGTGCTTTCTGGGCCAGAGACGTTAAAAAACTAGACTATCTTCTCCACTCTTTCTCCGTCACTGACGGGACATTGGCAAACAGGCTGACCTTGACAGGTGGCAGACTCTCCCTCAGCCTGGGTCTCGGAATGGTTCTGTGGCACGGAGCTATCTTCCTCCTCCCTCACCCCTACCTCGTACATCTACTTGGACTTTATATAAGCAAGAAAAAAACTTTCATTATATTAAGCCATTGAGGTTTCAGAGCTTATCTGAACTCGGGTTACATCAGCTAGCGTTTATTAATTTGTATAGACAGATAGCTACCTTAGAAAAACTCTCTCACAAAGAAATATATACATGACTATTTGTAGCATTGCTCAATTATAGCATTGCTCACTCTGTAGAAAAAAGTAGAAAAAAATTACTTTAGTCATGTAGCGAAGTACTATGCATCAATAAAAATGAATAGTCTACATGTATATCATATGGGGAAAAATCTCAAAAACAATATTTTATGCGAAAGACAAGTTACAAAAGAATGTGCACAGGATGATACCATTTTTGTAAAAATTTAAACACATAAGGCAATATAATATTGCTTGTAGACATATACCTATATAGTAAAAATACCAAAATATGTATGGGAAGGATATGGGCAGGTTAGTAGTTAGTACTAGGGAAGGAAGAAAAAATATGTTGGTTGGAGGTGTGGGAGCTTTAGCTATACTTGTAACTTTTATTCATTTTTAGAAGGAAGGCTCTTAGCATGGTTAAATTTTAATGTTGGGGTTTAAGGAATCCCTCAAAATAGCACCTAAGTTCTGACTCAAATAAAAGAAAGACAAAGAGTCAGATTGATAGCAAAAGATCACATTTATAATTATGCAAGTAAATGATGACAATGTGGCTCAGGTCTCAAATTTTAAATATTGGACCCCAGAAACAGGCAGCAGTGCCGAGCGCATCATCAACAGGGCTGGACCCGTATATGGGAGCCTTTGAAACTTTGCTCTTCACATGGCAGAAAGCCACTGAGAGCTTATGCTCTCTGAGAGCAAGCATGTTTTCAAGATGAAGAAGACAGCAAGGAACAGCACTAAGCATGAGTAGTTCCTCTTCCCAAACTTGCTCAATGAGGGGAGTAACTGACATCAGCAAGAGTGTATCATCAGTAGCTGAGCAACCTCCATGCAGGAGGAGGAAATCTGAGGAATAAAGGAAAATGTACCACCTTCCCTCTTCCACAGCATCTCCTTAATTCTGGGGGTGATTACATAGGCAACTGTTACATTATTCTCTGTACTATTCTGTTTATTTTAAATATTACATAACTGAAATTTGAAGTTAGACAAATCCCTAATAGAAAAGCCTCATAACTCTGCCTAGAAGCTCTCCTCTGACACAGAAAGCATTCTTCAATGGTAATACTTCTTTTGTATCAAGGTCCACAGTAAAAAACAAAAACACTAAGCCCAGATATCTTTGCTGGGCATTGCCAAATGAGCTGTTCAAATGCCCTGGAATTTGTCCGGAGCACTGCGCACTAGGGAGACAGCCAAATGGACCATAACACTTTTGATTCAGATTCAAGTAAATGACATTTCTCAACTGAGAGAGCGGCCCCCGTGAAGTGCTTGTGTGTTTATGAACTCTAGAGCTGGACCTAAATTCAAATCTAGGTTCTCCTACTGACCTACTTAGCTGAGTCAACCTTGAGCAAATTACTCAACTCTCTGTTTCTGTCCAGTTCCTACCTGCCTGGCCAGGTTGTTCCTAAGGTTTAATGAGGCCATAGGGCTAAAGCCCTTAGTAAGGCCCGGTACTTGGCAGAGACCCAGCAGTCAGCAAACCAGGTCCGGAGTTTTTCCCATGCACATGTGCTCTCCTTGAGAGATCTGTCTCAGTGAGCGATCTCTGTGGGGAACGACAAAATTTTGTCGCTCTGAAGAAGACTAATCTTTCTAATCCACCAAATAGATAAAAGCTATTATATTGTATAAACTTCATTTAGAAAATGCATTTTTATGCCATTAAAACTGATGTCCAATATTTAATTTGCTTCAATAAAATCTGGGCCAAACCTCTTTTGGGTCAATGAAACTATAATCCTATTGGAAAGCCATGTTTCTCGTCTGTCCCACTTGGAAATTCTTACTCAAATCTGTGTCTATGCAAAATTCTGAATTAATGTTCCCTAGGTCTGTCCAAATCAATGTTAATAATTTACATGAAGACTAAAAGAGCTTGGTCAAGACTAGCTTTTTCAGATATTTTGCTTGACATTTAGAACTTCAGATTTAAATATGTAATTAAATTTATTTTCTTATTTGAGGAGTATCTGTCTCCTTTCCCTAGTACCTAACTTCTGTAAGAACCTGGAATTTTATCTGCTGAATAATAGGAACTTAGTAAGTCACTTTTTAATAAATAAATGAATAAATGAAAAAACAATAAGGTTTTAATCACACAACTAAAAACATGTATGAGCTGGAAAATGTACTTAGCTAACCTTTCATTTGTATGCATTGAGTATTACATGTAGTTTTTCTCTAAATTTAATGAATTATTTTTCATTCTTCCCTCCTTTTTATTTATGAAATTAATCTAGACTCAGTTCCCATGTATGAACTGAGTACCCTTTACATTGTATGGAAATTTAAATACATTTTCAACGATAATATTCATGTGCTATTGGCAAATGAACTAGACTTGGTAGGTCTTAGGAGAGACTCCTGCTGCATGCCTGCTTCCACCACGGCCTTAGTTCACCAGTGTAGGTAATCCAAGAGGCTGTTTATATCTCTATTTCTGTGTGGAGTGTTTGCGTAATTTTAGTTCTAGTACAAAAGAACTTCTGTAAGAGGTATTTTCAAGGGTTAGAGACATCCTTTATTCCATATGATGAGTCAATTTTTACTTTTGGTGAAAATATTAAACTACTCTCAGGTGTAACATTATTTTCCTTAATGGGCTTTTATATATTAACTTTGCATATTTTAAAAAAACTGGAAATGGAACCATAAACAAAAAGTTCAGAGAGTGTTGAGAAGTGGTTTTTGTTGTCTTCTAAAAGAGGGACTTGACTTTGACTACGGTCCCAGAGACACTGAAGGGAAAAATTACGGGCAGGCATTAGGTAAACCCAAGGAAATTCCATTTGTCTGCTGGCCTTAAAGGCAGTTTGATAAAGATTAACAGGGAGGAATGTAATTGCTAATTAAAAGACACTTCCACAGACTTTCAAGTAGGAATTTCCTGCCTAAATGGCAGGAGAACACAAGTATCCAAAGAATGCATTTTTAAAAAATATATTTTATTGGTTATGCTATTACACTTGCCCCATTTTTCTCCCCTTTATTCCCCTCTGCCCTGTACCCCTGCTTCTATCATCATTCCCCCACTTACTTCATGTCCATGGGACATACATATAAGTTCTTTGGCGTGTCCATTTCCCATACTATTCTTAACCTTCCCGTCTATTTTGTACCTACCATTTATGCTTCTTATTCCCTGTACCTTTCCCCCCATACTCCCCCTTCTCCTCCCCGCTGATAACCCTCCATGTGATTTCTATTTCTGTGAATCTGTCCCTATTCTAGTTGTTTGCTTAGTTTGTTTTTGTTTTTTTTTAGGTTTGATTGTTGATAGTTGTGAGTTTGTTGTCATTTTACTATTTGTATCTTTGATCTTCTATTTCTTTGATAAGTCCTTTTAACTTTTCATATAATAAGGGCTTGGTGATGATGAACTCCTTTAACTTGACCTTATCTGGGAGGCACTTTATCTGCCCTTCCATTCTAAATGATAGCTTTACTGGATAGAGTAATCTTGGATGTAGGTACCTTTCATGACTTGGAATACTTCTTTCCAGCCCATTTTCACCTGCAAGGTTTCTTTCGAGAAATCAGCTGAGCCTCTTATGGGAACTCTTTTGTAGGTAATTGTCTCCTTTTCTCTTGCTGCTTTTAAGATTCGCTCCTTATCTTTAATCTTGGACAATTTAACTATGATGTGTCTTGGTGTGTTCCTCTTTGGGTCCAACTTGTTTGGGAATCTATGAGCTTCTTGGACTTGCATGTCTATTTCCTTCACCATATTGGGGAAGTTCTCCATTATGTTTTCAAATAAGTTTTCAATTTCTTACTCTTCCTTCTCTCCTTCTGGCAGCCCTATGACTCAGATGTTGGAACGAGGAGAGGTTCCTAAGTCTCTCCTCATTTTTTTTGAGTTTTTATTTCTTCATTCTGTTCTGGTTGAATGTTTATTTCTTGCTTCTGCTCCAAAACATTGATTTCAGTCCCAGTTCTCTGTACATTTTCCTTTATTTCACTTTTCATAGTCTCACTCTTCCTCCACTTTGAGACCACACTCAACCATTTCTATAAGCATCCTGATTACCAGTGTTTTGAACTCTGCATCTGATAGGTTGGCTAGCTCTTCATTGCTGAGTTGTATTTTTTCTGGAGCTTTGATCTGTCCTTTCATTTGGGTCATATGTTTTTGTCTTGGCACACCTGTTACATAGTAAGGGGAGGAGCCTTAGGTATACACCAGAGCAGGGCATATACATGCTACATTGTGGTGCTGTATGTGGGGGAGGGGGTATGAGAGGGAGAAATGCCACTTGTTCACTTCTCAGCGGGCTTTCAGTCACTTCCTCTGCTACCCACAAGCAAATTGGGCCCTTCTGGTGCTGATTCTCAGGTGGGCGGGTTTGTGTACTCTCTAGGACCCTGTAGGTCTCTCCAATGACCTCTCCTGTGAGGCTGGGAGTTTCTTCTGCCACTGTAACCCCCACAGGTTTTTTCAGTCAGAGGTTTTGAGGCTTTATTTCCCAGTGCTGGAATCCTGGGTTGTGTGGTCTGTCTTGCTCCCTAGTAGTCCATCCTGGTTTATCCACAGGCAAATGCAGGACTGCCCAGTCTGGCAGCTGCCGCCTTGCCACAAGTCCTCTCCACCATGACTGCCCATCTCTGCCCCTCCTACCAGTCTGGATGAATGTTTCTTTTGTAAGTCCTTGGTTGTTGGACTTCTATACAGTTCAATTTTCTAGCAGTTCTGGTAGTTTTTTTTTTTATTTTAAATTTGTTGCCCTTCTTTTGTTTGTGTGAGGAGGCAGAGTGTATCTACCTATGCCTCCATCTTGTCCAGAAGTCCCAGAAAAATACATTTTGATAGCACATTCTAAATAGTTGTTTGACAGTCTTTTTTTTGTCACCTTACCACACTTCAAAGACATAATTGCTCCTTGACCTAAATTAACTTTTCCTAAAGGGTTCTAATTATCTACCTCAGACCATTTTTTAAGTTGTGGGGTAAAAATCTTGCTGGTTCATTCATGGAACAACCATCCATTGACTATCAATATGCACAGAGGAAATTCTAGGCTCTCACAAAGCTTATGTACTGGTGAGGGAACACAAACCTTGTCAACTAAGCAAACAGCATCATTGCAGCTAGTGATGAGTGTTATGAATAAAATAAAACAGGAAGATGTGATGGAGAATGTGAGTGTGTGATCTTGAGAGAAAGTTGGTTGGGGAAGTGCCATTTGAGCTGAGGTGCAACATGTGAGCAAGAACCAGCCCTGTGAAGACATGGGGACACTGGTCTAGGCAGAGAGAAGAGGAAGGAAAGCAGCTGCATGTGCTTGGAACAGAGGAACACTTATGTGGTGGGACTAAGTGAGCAAGGGGAGAACAGTGGCAGACGGAGTTCAGAAAAGTAGGCAGAGCAAGATCATGGAATTTAGATTTTACAGTAAAAGGAGTTGGCAGATTTTAGTCAAGGAGGGACTGTGTTTTCAAAGATTGCTCAACACACTATGTGAAGAGTCTATTTTAGCTTCATAATTTGGAAGGATACCAATCAATCCAGGGATACTATCTAGGTTAGTAAAATAATTATTTTTACTTTATCTTCCTTCCTTCCTTCCTTCCTTCCTTCCTTCCTTCCTTCCTTCCTTCCTTCCTTCCTTCCTTCCTTCCTTCCTCCCTCCCCCCTCCCTCCCTCCCTCCCTTCCTTCTTTTTTTTTCTTTTGAAAATCTAGATTAATTTATGATCGCTTCCCTTATTCTTTCCCTTTAGATGTGACCTCCACAAATAGCTGAGCCATTTAGGTAAATAACCTTTCCTATCTCCAGAGAACATGAGCATAATGACTACTGACATAAGAAATGTCTAAACCTATAGTGAATTTTTTATAAGAGTTTATCTGTGCCAAACTGACGACAGATGCCAGGGAGCAAGATCTCAAATGCTTTGAAGAATAAGTTTTGCAAATTGTTTTAGGTTTCTGAATTTAAGGAGGGGACATAAAAAAGATTGGAGAAAGCAAGGCAGGGAGTAGGTTAAGATGATGGGCTCTCCAGAGGGTTAATACCCTCTTCCAGGGAAATTACTTCTGGCATTTCAAATGTGTGTTAACATAGATGGGCAGGGCTGACCTAAAACCTTTCATTATAGAAGTTATAGTTAGGCCTGGGGCATGACTACCCACTGTGACCTGTCCAGTTAGGACTTCATAATCAAATCACCCTGTGAGGTTACTTCCCATAGAAACTCCTTTTTTTCAGACACATGACCTAGTAGGGGGCCACATGACCTAGTATTGCCTCATGTTTTCCTAGCAAATACATTTGTTTGTTTGACCTGGAAAAGCCAAGCTGCAATTGCACCAAAATTCAAGATTTTTTTGACAGGTCAACTATATTTGATTCATTGAAGTGACTCTGTAGTTTTCTCCGTGAGTAGGAAACCTGTTTACCAGATTACTGCTCTCATAACGCAGGCCTAAAAAAACCAAGGAAGGGTAGGATTGAGGGTGGGAGGTGGGGATGGGTGGGTGGGAGGGGGGAGTGGTGGCAGGAAAATGGAGACAACTGTACTTGAACAACAATATAAATAAATAAATAAATAAAGGGAAAAATTAATAGATTTTCTAAGCGAGAGACTTTAGAATTATGATTTCAGGATAAACTATTTGAATTATGAACTGCACAAGGCTCTCAGTGGTCAGGGGGAGACTGTTCCCCAAGACCCCAGTGTGAACAGCGATAATAGTCAATACTGACTGAGCACTCAGTTTTTCCAAACATTCACCTAAACCAGGTGTGGGCAAACCTCTCCTATAAAGGACCAGAAAATAAAAGTTTTGGGATTGTGGGCTCTCTAGTCTTCTTTTAACAAGTACTTAGTTTTGTTGTTGCAGTGAGCAAACAGCCACAGGAAACAGGTGAGGAATGAGTGTGACTATGTTCCAATGAAACTTTATTTTTCCAAATAGTCGGCGGGCTGGATATAGCCCGCAGGACATATCTTGATGACTCCTGACCTAAATGACTTACATGTATTAACTTACTTGATCTTCGAAACACCCCAACTGTTATTATTCCCCTTCATTTACTGATGAGAGGCCCTGTCACTGGTGCAGATGGCAGCGCTCAAACATTATAGAGCTGAGGTTGACACCCGTGCAGCATGCCACCGAGAGCTGAGCTCAGAGTCACTGCAAGTGTGGCAGGCGTACCAGCCCTACCCTTTGCCATGTGTAGAGATCTGTGGCAAATGTATGAGTTATCTAGTTTCTTTATAGGATGCATATGTCATAGGATTATTAGAGAATAAAACGTTGGGGAACGGCATGAACCAGACAGTATAACACTTGCGTCAGCGGAGATTAGCAGGATGCTGTCCAGTCACTCCACATTCTTGTCCTTTTGGTGTGATATTTGAGGGATGCCTGGGGTCTTGTGGACACCTGTGTCTGGGTATGTGAGCTCGTGTTGGCAGTTCATAGAAGAATGGCAGTATTAGCATCCTAAGATTTCTCTGCTCCTGTTTTCCCCTTTATATACTCCATGCAATTATTGCAAGAATCAAATGAAAGGGAAAGAAATATGGAGAACTATGGAGAGTAAAGAGTTTCTGGGTTACATAGTTTGTAGCATACAGAATGCATACAGTGAGAAACTTCATGTTTTATTTTTTTCTCTGAAAACGTGGATAGGTATGAGTACTCATGCTGGGGAATTCCCTTGGATTTTAAAAGACTGATAAAAACACTTGGAGTTAAAGTTTAATTATTAATTTGCAGAGCAAAGTTTGCATGATAAAATCTACTCCACCTGTGCTAACAAGCTAAGTCGGAGAGGAGGTCTCTTGGGCCACTGTTCTGAACCCTCCAGCTTACTCTGTAATACCATACTGCTCCCCTTTCATACGTGTCTATTGAAAAACGCCAATGTTTGCAATGGAAATTTATTTTGTGCAGAACTTCTATTTATTTATTATTATTACGTTTTTGTGTAAGTTTTTATTTTGAGGAAATTATAGATTCACAAACTGTGAAATACATATTATATGAAGGTCTCAAATACCCTTCATCTAGTTTATTCCAGTAGTATCATCTGCATATCTATAGTTTGAAGTCAAAACCAGGAAATCGATGTTGGTAGAATACACAGGACTTACTCAAGTGTTACCAGCTTCACCAGCTCTGTGTGTGTGTACGTAGTTCTGTGCAGTCTCACCACGTGCGTAGATGATGAGCCTGACCACCCTTATAACAGGGATTCAGAATCGCTTCACCAGCACGTCTCCCTCGTACTACCCCTTAACCCCTGCCAACCACTGATCTGTTCTCCATCTAATTTTGGTATCTCAAGAATGTTCTATAAATGCAGTCATACATTATGCCGTCTTTTGAGACTGGCTTTTTTCCCCCACTGGGCACAGTGCCTATTGCTGTGTGTATCAATACACACAGCAATCAATCATTTTGTCATTTTTATTGCTGAGTATGGATGTACCACAGTTTGTTTACCATTCACCACCCACTGAAGGACATTTGGGTTGTTTACAGTTTGTGGATACTATGAATAAAGTTGACATGAATATTCATGTACATGCTTTTTGTATAAACATAAGTTTTCATTTTCTGGGATAAATGCCCAAAAGTACAGTTGCTGGGTCACATGGTAAGTACATGTTTAATTTTAAAGAAACTACCAAACTATATATTGAAGTGACTGCACCATTTTACTCCCACTTATATTTAAAGCATATGTAAAATAAGAAAACCCCTTTGTTATTAAATATTAACCATGACATTTATTACACATATTTTAAATGTAGTTAAATCATTTATTTTGCCATCACAAAGTTAATCTTGGATCTACAATATTTTTACATCAGATTCACCCAATAGTAGAAGAGAATGTAATTCTCTTTATGTTCATTTTATTGAATACACTTGGTCTTTTTTGATGTTTACTTCCCTAATCTTACAAAAATAAAATAGTCTCCACAGTACTCAAGAATCTGTTTTTCTCCTCTTTTTTGAAATAAGTGGAGTACATAAAGCAAAGTGAAGCCAAATGGTTTTTCCAGTATTCTGTAGTTTGAGAGTGGGAAATATAAGCTCTTATTTGGTTGACTTAAAAGTAAATTTAAAAAAAAATAGAAGAATTTGATATTTATCCCTTTTTTCCCCTTTACATTTTCATGTAGGTAGACCCAAAGATCAAATTGCGGAAACTGCTTTTTCTAAAAAAATAAATAAAAACTGCTTAGCAGGAAAGGTGACATTCTCTATATAAAAAGCAAACAGAAATGAGGACAACCGGGATGACACAGTTTCACCAACGGCAGAAGAAAAAAGAGTCCATGATCTCAACTGCAATATTTATGACAATACTAAGTTTTTGTTGAGAAGTCATTATATGCCAGACACTGTACTAGATACTATGGGGAGGCAGGAGTTTAACAATATAGGATAAAATGTATAATGCCATCCAAACCCTTCCTGTCCAGCCTGGTGACAGGAGGATCCCACAGGAAGAGACTGGAGAGGGATACAGATCAGCATAGAGTTAATGATAACAGCTGGCGTGTACAGGGATTCTGGGCCAAACATCGGGCAGACAGCTTTGCATATGTTACTCACTCGAGTCTCACAACAGCTCTGTGAGGTCACTGTCATCATTCCCATTTTACAGATGATTCTAGATGAGGAAACTTAGGCTTGAAGTGTCAGTTAAAATCTAACATGTCATTTGCCATGGTCTGGTTTTCCATGCTCAATGGAAATGCCTCTCTCAAGTATATAACTTTCCTGCCTCAAGGATGGAATGGACAGGTCCCCTCTCCGCAAATGGGCAGCCTGAGCTGGGAGGCAGCTGTAGCATATAATCTCTGGCCAGATGTGGCCCTGAGACTTAGTCATATTAGCCCTGCATGTTAAACTCACCCGAGCTCCAGGAAGCAAGAATTAGAGCACAGAGCTTTCCATTCCAGAGAGCCTTATCTGCTTTGTTTTCTATCTTTATTTTGACAATAGAACCCTTTTCTCAAACATTTTACACTGGGGGGAAAAAAGAAGGAAAAACAAAGAGTCACTGTGGTTGAAGAAGAGGGTGGGGGAGGAGCCAGAGTCCCATCTGCTTCCTCCACTTCGCTCCCCTGTATAACCCGAAGGGGCTCATATTGAAGCAGTTACTACACAAAGCTTGCTGACTCTTGCGTCTCTGAACAAAGGGGACATAAAAATATTATCCTGTTGACTGCAGCAGAATGAGATACCTGGTGAGGAGATAAAATCGGCACCTAGGCAAGCAGGTGAAGGAGGCTGCCCCTCACATACCCAGGGACCCTGGTGCCCGCGGAGTCTGCTTCACCTGCTCCTCACCTTCCCTGACACCAGGATTCCACAGTTACAGCATCCATGTTCAAATGCAAGTATTTCAGAAAGGAGTAAAAGTTTAAGCTATTGTCAATCATTTGCACCTAAGTCTAATAATAATAAAGGATCATAAAGTTTTTATTTATTTATTTTTACAGAGATGGGAAGGGGAGGATGTAGACAGGGAGAGAAACATCAATGTGTGGTTGCTTGGAGCCCACCCCTGACTGGGGACCTGGCCCACAACCCAGGCCTGTGCCCTGACTGGGAATTGAACCAGCAACCCTTTGCTTCGTAGGCCCGCATTCAATCCACTGAGCTATACCAGCCAGGGATAAGGGTCAGAAAATTGTTAGTAGTTAGGAGACAGAGGATGAAGAGAAAGACTTTCCAAACTGGGAAGCCAGAGGCTAAAAAAAATCTCTACTGTACAATGTTGCTAAGATCCAGCCTTGAGTGTGAAGTTTGTGGCAAGAAACCTTCCTGCTGATTCAAGTAGGTGAAATGCTGTCAGAGCAGAGGCAGCTCAAGGCACAAACCAGCTGGACAAAAAGCACTTGCTTCGACTCTCACACAAGGTTTTAAACAGAAAACAGAATGCCTATGACTAGATTTGAGAGTTTGATGTGTAGCAGCAGGTCATTTCACTGCTCTTTAAAACAAGCAGATCTTTTAAAGCAGATTTTTATTACTTTCAAAATTATTCTGTATTCTCTGGAGGCTTTATTTCTTACTTTGGCATCATGTGGTTTTCTTTTGGTTTCTTAGATGAAAAGAATATGATAAAAATATTCAACATCTTTAAAAGAAAAAAAAACCTAGCCCAGAGTCATATATTTCCAAGAGAGGGAACTTTTACCCTTGTGTTTCTGTTGTGAGTGTTTGATACTCTGCCAGGATTTGATTTTGAGCCATTAATCCATTAGGATTATATAAAAATCTATCTCCTCTGCTCTATGACCCACAGCTTGAGGTATTCAACAGAAAAGCTGATATTACAGCTGATGGTTCACAGAGCCCACTGGCAAATTTCAGGGTCAGAGATTTCCAAAAGAGGAACATTTCCTGGAGAGTCTCTATGTGAAGATTTTTAGCAAGTCTCTGTCTTTTGACTATTTTGAAACTTCATCTTTCCTTGGTATACGACTAACAGATTAGAACAAGATGTCAAACTGAGCTCATGTGCCTACCTCTCCAAGTCTTTTCAATGAACGGGATTCTTATTTTTTTTTAATTTAAAATTTTATTTTTCAACTATAGTTTGCATCCACTACTATTTTGCATTAGTTTCAGGTGTACAGCATTAGTGGTTAGACAATCATATACTTCCCAAAGTGGTAGCCCCAATGTTTCAAGCACCTACCTGGCACCTTACATATTTATTACAATATTATTGACTATACTCCCAATGCTGTACTTTACAGCTCAGGTCTCTTTTGTGACTACCAATCCGTACTTCTCAGTCCCGTCACCTTTTGCACCCCTTCTCCCAATACCCCCACCCCTCTGGAAACCATCAGTCTATTCTCTATACCTAGGATTCTGTTTACATTTTATTTGTTGTTTATTTTGGTATTTAGATTACACACATAAGTGAAATCATATGGTATTTGTTTTTCTCTGTCTGCTTATTTTACTTAGCATAATACTTTCTAAGACCACAGGATTTGCCAAAAAAAATTTTTTTTTCATTCAGAAATTTGATTGGGATGTCCTAAAGAGGTTTAAGAAATCATATGTATTTATATGTTAATGAATCAGTTTTATTAAAAATATAATTTTATGAAATCAGAAAAGATCCCTTCACTCCTGAACTCATTCAATGCAATGTGCTGTCCACTCCTCTGTGGCACTTGCTGGTACTGGGTCTCAGGGACAGGGCTTCACAGGTTACCTTTCAGTTGCTGAAAGGGTCCAGAAGGCAGGTGACCGAGAACAACACTTTATTTCAGACGCACACAAAGAGACTTCCAACCAAGATGGTAGCATATATAAACACGGCTCACCTCCTTATACATCTACATCAAAATTATGACTATAATATAGAATAATCATCATTAAGAACCATCAGAAATCAAGCTTATGGAAGTCCAACTACTATGGAATTAAAGAAACCACTCTATCCAGACTGGTAGGAGGGGCTGAAATGCAGAATGGGCTGGTCCCACATCCATGTGTGGTGAATAAAAATTTGGTATGGATATCTTAGGAGTGAGGAGCCCCAGCCCCACACCAGGCCCTCAGCCCAGGGTTCCACTGCCAAGAATATAAGTCCCCATAATTCTGGCTGCAAAAACTAGTAGGGATTGAGTTGGTAGAAGAAACTTCTGGAGTTCCAAGCAGTTCTCTTAAAGAACCAACAATGGACTTACTCAGACTCATTCCCTCTGAGCTCCAGCAAGGGGGTAGCAGCCTGAAAGTCACCAGTGGCAAACACGGAGACACTGAAGTGTCTGGCATCAAGATGAGAGCTGGGATCAGCTTTCTCCCACACAGAAAGTTAGGTAGAGACCAACATCCATTTTCTGTACCTTACCCAATAGGGACACACAGCCAGCAGGCTGGTGTCGTATCTGAAAATCCATTAACCTGGCTAACAGTGTCTGCCCCACCCTGGAGATCACCAAAGACTCCATTCCACCCTAATTATGGGCCCACCCAAGCTGCTTTTCCATATGAATGGCTGGTGTAGGCTCATGCTTCACAATTTCCTAAATCCTCTCAAACAATCGACAGTCAATATCAGTGAGTCCCTAGCCCCTGTACCTCTTGCTAAGTGGCCCCAGTCCTGGCACTAGCAGGAGCCAGCCTAGATTCACAGCTTGGCTTCACCTGGGAACCTTCAAGTCCACCACAAGTAGTAGCCATCTCAGATTGCTTTACAGCTCAGGCTGTATGGCCTCAGGCAAAATACAGGTGGAGGTTGACCTTGGCCTGCACCACCCAGGAAATCCAAGAGCCTGAGCACCCAGTGGACAGCTACAGACCACACTGGAGTGCAACTACCCTGTCCCTGCACAGCTGGGCCTCCATGGAGGGCAAAGGTATGTGGTCAGTGGTCACAGCTGGTCCTTGTCACTGACTGGCCTGGGTAAATCCCTCCCATTGACCTACCAATAGCAACTAAGGCTGAACTACAAGAGGAAGTTGTACTCAGACCACAGGAAGGGTGCACTTCAAGTAACCATCTTAGATGATAGGGGAGGTTGTGTCACTGGACCCTACAGGATGCCTCATATACTAGGCCACATTATCAAGACAGGGAGTCATAGCAAATCTACCTAATACATAGAAACAAACACAGGGAGGCTACCAAAAAGAGGAGACAAAGAAACATGGCCCAAAATAAAGAACAGATCAAAACTCCAGGAAAAGAACTACACAAAATGGAGACAAGTAATCTATCAGATGCAGAATGCAAAACACTGGTTATAAGGATGCTCAATGGACTTAGTGAGGCTCTCAACAGCATAAAAAGATCCAGTCAGAAACAAGGATACACTAATTGAACTAAAGAACAGTTTACAGGGAATCAAGAGTAGAGTGGATGACACCAAGAATCAAATCAGCTATTTGGAATATAGGGAGGCAAAAAACAACCAATCAGAACAACAAGAAGAAAAAAGAATTAAAAAAATGAGGATAGTTGCCTCTGGGATAATTTCAAGCATACCAACATTCACATAATAAGGGTGCCAGAAGAAGAAGAGAAAGAGGAAGAAATTCGAAATCTATTTGAACAAATAATGAAAGAAAACTTCCCTAATTTCGCGAAGGAAATAGACTTGCAAGTCCAGGAATCACAGAGAGTCCCAAACAAGAAGGATGCAAAGATACTCTAAGATACATCACAATTAAAATACCAAAGGTTAAAGATAAAGAGAGAACCTTAAAAGCAGCAAGAAAAAAGCAGTTATTTACCTACAGGGGAATTCCTATAAGACTGTTTGCTGATTTCTCAAAAGATACTTTTCAGGCTATATGGGATTGGCAAGAAATATTCAAATTCATGAAAAGCAGGGACCTACAGCCAAGATTGCTCTACCTGGCAAAGATATCATTTAGAATTGAAGGGCAGATAAAGAACTTCCCAGACAAGAAAAGAACTAAAGAAGTTCATCATCACAAAGCCCTTATTATATGAAATGTTAAAGGGACTCATTTAAGAAAAAGAAGATCGAAACTATGAACAATAAAATGGCAACAGACAGAACTATCAACAACTGAATCTAAAAAACAAACTAAGCAAACAAGAAGAACAGAGACAGAATCGTGGATACAGAGAGCATTTTGATGGTTGTCAGATGGAGGGAGGTATGGGGAGTGGATGAAGAGGAGAAGGGATTAAGAAGTACAAATAGGTAGTCACAGAATAGCCATGGGGGTATAAAGTACATTATAGGAAATGGAGTAGCCAAATAACCCATGAACAACAGTTGGGGATTGCTTGTAGGAGTGGGGATACTGAGTGGAGGGGGACAAATGGGGAAAATTGAGACAACTGTAATAGCTTAATAATAAAATAGAATTTAAAAAACACTGTTTCAGAAGATACTAAGTGCCATGAAGAAAACAGACTTAGGTGATGTAACTAGGGATTGATAGGGACTATATGGTTTTCTATTGCTACCCTAACAAATGACCTCAAACAGTGGCCTACACCACAAAGTGTGTGATTGCAGATGCCGTGGGTTAGAAACCTGAAGTGGGCTCATTGGGTTGTGCTCCTCTCCAAAGGCTTCGAGAGTCTCTATCCCCTGCTCAGGAGGTGCTGGCAGAATCCACTCCTGGAGGAAGAGTTCATTTCTGTGTCCCTGCAAAAGCACTCCCAGCTTCCAGGGACCACTCCCTATCTTGGCCTGTGGTTCCTTCCTCCATCCTCAAAAACAAAAATGCAGGTTGATTCCTTCCCATAACACCTCTAACCCAGCCTCATGCCTTCTTTCCACTTTCAACAACACCTGGTTACCTTAGCCCACCTGGCTGACCTCAGAATGTTGCCGTGTTATCTCTGTGACCTGTCGTATGTCTGTGACCTCTTGCCACATGCTACCCCACAGTGCTGGGTTGGGACCTCTGCAGTGACTCCCCACCAGAGTCTGGGAAGGGCTTCCCAAGATCTTGTAATTTTTAAATTCAGATTTGGCTGTTGAGATAGAGCTGGCCACATGGACAACTAGGGAAGCCACTCCCAAAGGGACAGCAAGTGCCCCCAGGGCAGAGAAAGCCAGGCTGGCTGGGGTGCCGGGGAGAGAGAGGGCTGGTGGATAAAGAGCCTCGGGTGGCTTGAAAATGTTATAGAACCATTGAGCAAAAGGCACGAGATGACATGATCTGGTTTATACTTTTTATAGATCACTCTGTGATTTGACCACCCTCTTGTTCCCATATCTGTGCAGTGAACTCTGTCCACATTGTTCAGGAAGAACATCCAGAAAGAGGAATAAAAGGTACCTCATGCCAGCTAGCATAGCACTTTAAAGGACTATGAATGAGAAAGGAATACACTGTCCACTTCTTTCTAAAGAAAGTCTACTTGCTGTCCACACTCACTTTCTTCCTTTCCTTTCTTCTTCTTAAAAAATGAGAACACATCTTTCTGGAGCCATCAGGATGGAGCAGGTCTGCAGCCGGCCATCCCCCCACTGAAGACAAGCATGAGCTCAGGACAAAACACAAAAGGCTGGTAACTGTGCACTCTGGACAGGAAGCAGCAGCGGGCAGACTGGGGACGGAGTCAGAACTGGACAAACGACTAGCACAGCAGTGGGCTGACTGGTTTTCCCTCCTTGATCTCAGCTTTGCCCTAAAGGCAGTGGGTGAGTCTCAGCACTGCTCCATGGACAGGATGGGAGTGACACAGAGAGGACTGAACAGGGGGACTGTCAGAGACAGAATGAGAGACTACTGGGGACCCTTCCCTCTTCTCCTCTCCAGGTCCTGCTCTTACCCTGAAGCTGCAGCCATGGGCTGGGCATAAGCTCCTAAAATGCCAAAAAATCCCCCATCTCTGGTAAGGTCTTGGAAAACTGGCTCCTGTGCGCCATAATTTTGGGGAAATCTAGCTTATTTTTTCTCTTGCCACTTTGCCCTGAAATCCACCCAGTTATGTGAAGCTTCAACACAGTGCATCAGGGGAGAGGAATCTGATTCTGAGAGAAACCAGAGCTTCTAGCTAGCTGAAGGACTGAGGAAGGTGGCAGAGACTCCCGGAAAGGACATGCTGACAGTGAGCTGGGCCCGCGCAGAGCACACCGCTAAGGCCAGCATGGGGTCTGCACCAC
>PVKM010020331.1:0-23439 GCA_004027735.1 Carollia perspicillata | reverse complement strand
GTATGTTAGTAGATCTGCTATGTTTCCCAGTCTTGGTAGGGTGACCTATGTAGTAGGTGTCCTGTGGGGCTCAGTTGGCGCAGTCTCTCTGATCACCTGAGCTAGGTACTCCCTGAATGCCCCTTGTGTGGGCTGTGTGAGCCCTCTTGTAGTTGAGTCTTGATTGCTGTTGGCCCGTCTGTGGGTGGGGTTGACTCCAGGCTGGCTGGCTGTGAAGACTGACCCGACCACAGTGTACAAGCTGCTGTGCAGGGGTTGACACCATGAAGTGTAATTTATCCCAGCAGGGTCTGGTGTCTGCTCTGTGGGTCATGCTCTGCTGTAGTCTGAAGCCTGCCATTGGATGTGTTGGTTCTGAGGCCTCTTGGGAGGGACTCAGGTACAGGTCAATGTCAGATGCTGTCCGTGACTCACCCTGAGCTACTGTTAGGAGCTACAAAGAGATCTATGGTTGGTGGCTGCCTCTGCTGGGCCTGAGTGCATATGAGGGGACCCAAGTGACATATTGGAGGCCAGCTTCCACCAGTGTTGAGCCTGAGGCAGGTTAGCAAAAGGCCCAAGGTACTCCCAAGATTTGGCTTCCACCTGTGACTACCTGTTGGGCTCAGCCGCTGAAAGAGCCTCCAGTGTAAGCGAGTTCTGTAAGGCAGGTTCAAGTCTCCAGGTAGAGGCAAGTGAGGTTGACCCGGTTGATACAGATTCAAACTTGGCACCAGCACTGGGTCTGCGGCCACTCAGAAAAAGTCTCAGGGTGCCTCAAGGGCAGCTGCTACCTGTCTGGGGCTGTGGACCTTTGCGGTAAGGCAGGGTCTCGGGGAGCCATCAGGGTGAGACCAATAGAGTTTATCAGGCTAAACAGATTAAGATGTGGCCTTCTGGAGGGAGGACTCTATACAGGAACAGTGGCACCCGGTCAGGGTACGTGGAGAAAAAAATGGCCCTTGCCCTAGAGCCACACTACTCAGTCTTCCCCTGTGCATGTCTGACACGCTCTGAAAGACTATAGTGGTCCCAGGCTGCCTGCAGCTAGCCAATTCCTAAGCAGGGCAGGGAGTTTGGCAAGGTTGGGGCCATAGGGAGTTGGGAGGTTGGAGCTGGTGGATCTCCCATGGTGGGGGCTGGACATGGATGGGGAATGGACCTCTCTCCACAGCCATGCAACTCAGTCTTTCCCTGTGCATCCCTGACACCCCCTGAATCTTGAAGGGTCTTCCAAGAAAGACTGCAGTAGACCCAGGCTGCCGAAAGCTAGCTGATTCCTTGGCAGGGCCAGGCCAGTGGATGTCCCCAGGTTGACACCCTATGGAGGGGAGTGCTTGACCCAGGAAAGATGGTGTCTATGGGTGGAATGGGAGAAGGGCTCAGCACAGGGACAATTGTGGCTGCCACTCTAGCCCTCTTCCCAAGGCCACACAACTCAGTCTCTCCCTGAGTGACTCCAGTTTGCTCTGAGCTGTTGTCCTTTCACTGGAGCCCAGGGAGAGTGCCCGAGAATGAGATTTTGTGCATTGGCCCTGTGAGAGGGTACCTGGGTTTCTAGACAGACTCCTGCCTCCCCTGATGACCAGACTCCCCACTGGCTTTAATAGCCAGATGTTATGTGGGTTCCTCCTCCCAGCTCTGGTGCTGTGGGCTAGAAAGCCCAGTGTGGGATCGAGACCCCTTGCTCCTCAGGGGGGATCTTTGCAGTTGAGATGTCCCTCTGGATTCTCAGCCACCACATGTGGGTGTGGGGCCAGTCCTTTTTGACTCTCTGCCCTTCCTGCCAGTCTCAGTGTGGCTGCTTCTGTAAATGCTTGGTTATAAAGCTTCTGTTCAGCTGGTCTTCAGTTGGCTATTCAGGTTGATTGTTCTAGAATTTAGTTGTGATTCCCATTTGTTTCTGGGAGGAGGTAACTTCTACCTACTTTGCTGCCATCTTGGATCTCTCAGGACTTAAGGTATTTCAAAGATCATTTCATTGGTTTTACTTTGCTTTAAGCTACTTGAGTTTAACCATATCATTTGGAAACGAAACAGCCACAGAACTTTGCCCCTCTGCTGTACTTTATCTAGATCTCTGTTTCCAGGTTCGACGTGGAGGCATTGGTGCCCAGTGTGGGCTGGTGTTTGCCTATAACTCATCTTCGGATAAATTTCATGCAGAAGAACACTTCAGAAGGTTTGAAAAATATGACAAGTGGAAGATTCAGGAATTGAGGCAATTTGTAAAAAGCAGGTAAGGAACAGAATAAAAATCTTTGTAGTTGATAAGATTGTATACATTCTCTTATTGGTGAAATATGCCTTCTTGTCTTTATAGCAAAAGTGCCACTGACCCACCCTCAGTGGCCATGAGCATTCATTGCTTCTAAAGGCATATGTGAGGATGTGCATTTTAGTTTGTTCACAGATTCTTACTCGGTCCCTTCTGTGACCAGGCATGTGCATTTTTAAGATGGCTGGGTAATGAATGATGCATGCCTGAACTGTGGGTAGCCTGAGGTCTTCAGTCTTACCTAGCCACTGGAAATTTACCCATTCCCCAGTCTCCCTCTTTCTATTCATGCTTTTATTGAAAATAGTTATTAAGCACTTCCTATGCACTAGGCCTGTTTCTAGGCACTGAAGATACTGTAATGAGAGCAGATTGGCACAGTCACTGCTCTGTGGAGCTTCCTGTTTAACTCAGGAGCAGAGGATAAAACTGATAGTATCACAGTGTTATGAATACTAGGCAGGAGAAGGTAGGGTGTTCTAGGAGCACATGGCAGAGCCCCTGACCTGATCAGGGAAGGCTTTCTGGAGGAAATGGTATTTATGGTAAAAACTAAAGGATCAGTTAGAGTCCATCAGCCGCTTGAAGAGGTGGAAGTAGAATGTCCTGAGCACAGTCGGTTTGAGAACTCGGAAGTAAAGTGTGGGACATTCAAGGACCAATGGGTCCCTTATCACTGAGGTGCACTGTGAGGTGGAGAGTGGTGCGAGATGAAGCTGGAGAGCTAGGAAGAGGCCAGGTCATTAACGGTCGTTTAGACTCTCTGTCAGGGTCTGGGCTTTTATCCTTGAAGCAGTGGGAGAGGTGGGGCCAGGGAGTGGGTGGAGTGTGGTGTTGAAGAGTTCTAGGAAGAACTAGACCAGACGTGTTTTTTAGAAGCCCTGCCCCGGATCATGCTGTGTGCAGCACGGATTGGAGGAGAGCAAGCATGGAGGCAGGGTGCAATGGAAGAGGCTGCCGCTGTTGCCTCGGAGGCCAGAGGTGTGGGTGATCTCAACTAGTGCAGCCAGAGCAGCGATGGGGAGATGGGGACTGATTTTAGAGACAACTAGAAGGTAGAAGCAACAAGGCCTGTTCCATTACTGATTGTAGCGCGGGAGAGGGGAGAAAGCTTACGTCTCGGTGAGTGCTGGGGTCCAGGCTTGGGAGGATGGGAACATCAGCAGTGTCTTTCTATGAGATTGAAAATACCTTGGGGAAGATGGTGCTCTCAATTTTGGTCCTGTTGAGTTCAAGGTTCTAGGAAGCCTTTGAGATATTCAGTCGCTAGTTGGATAAATAGGTTAGGAGCCTGGAAGAGACATTTGCACTGAAAGCACAGATATGAGAGACATTTAAACGATAATTTAAAATGAATTAGAAGAGGTCATTCTGGAAGAGTATGTCGGCTGGGAAGAGAAGCAACCTTAGATCAACATGCTAAGAGGCACCAGCATTTAAGGGGCAACAGAAAAGAAGACAGAAAAACAGCCAGAGCAGCAGCAGAAAGCCGGGAATGTGTCGTCGTGAAGCCATGTTGAAAGAAGGACGGCGTGGGCAGTGGTGCCGAATGCTACCCAGGGGTCAATAAGATAAAGTCTAGAAGTGGACCTGTTGGATTTTGCTGCAGAGGTCATTGGGCCATGCCCCCCCGGTTACTTTTAGCAAGTTAAAAATCATGGAGCCAAACCCTAGACTTGCTGTTTTTGCTGCTATTTGTCACAGATAATATTATCACAGATAATAAGGCTTCTGGCCTTAACAGAAGCCTTAAACTGTCATCCAGTACTGCACTACTAAGCTTCAGTGTACAGATGAATCACTGAGGATTGTGTTGAAATGTGGATTCTGATCCAGTAGTTCTGGGTGGGGCCTGAGACTTCCATTTCTAACAAGGTCCCCGGTGATTCAGATGCTCCCCATCCTCAGACCACACTTTGAATGGCGTGGATCTGGGAAAACGCCCTCTCTGTGCTGCATTTCCTTTGGAGGCATCCCTAACAAGTGGTCATTCAGCCTCTCTAGAAAACTCTTAATGACAGAGAATGCACTGCGCTTCGGTATCAACTCAGCGGTCTTAATTCAGCCTCCTTAATGAAAATGATCAAATCTCCCTCCCATCACACATCTGTGTCTCTCTTTTTTTTTCTTTAGAGATGCTTTCCTTTTAAAAATAATAACTAGAGATTACAGTTGTTTCTAAGTAGCTTTGTCCCCCCCTTGGGACATATTAAAATAGGTCTTTTTCCTTAACCTGCTGTCAAACAAGATTTTTCACATTTTATGTAAGATAATTTTTTTTTTAGCCTTAATGTAGGCCTATTTACTATTCCCTTGATGATTCTACCTCTGGTCCCAGCCTGAATTACTCTGGAATCCTGATTCGGCTGGCCTACATACTACCAGTGCCTTTCCAGTTTGGAAATCAAAACATTAATGTGCATGCGTCTGTCTTTCTGCCTTTTTCTCCCTGTCCCTCTGTTCAGACAGCAGCCAGTCAGCTGGCTCCAGAATTAGCTGCTCGCTTGCTATGCACACTTCACAGTATGAATACTCAGCTTTCTTTTTTCCACCTTGCCTGTGGTGTGGTATAGGGATCAAGGTTGCTTCTCCCTCCTCTTTGACACCCTGCCAGCTCTCTGTACCTAAGAAATTTCCTTGATGTTTCCAAAGAGTAAATTAAAAAATCCTCAAACATATGATGAAACTCGTTGACAGGATTTGGGGCTAAGACAGAATACCAGCTGTCCCATTGGTTTTAGGGTTGACTATTTTGTGCTAAAGGTTATGCTCAGAAAGACTTACATTAAGAAAAGAACATTTTTTCTCTTTACTGTGGGTCCTTTGTCTTTTTCCTCTTCTTGCTATAAATCCCTGCGTTTGCTTTTCTTATCCATACAGAATACTCATGTGATGCTAGCTTGTTAGCTGTATCCTAGAGTAAATAGTATCGTTTTCGGACTATTACTTGAAAAGACTGTCTTTTCTGTAGTTATTTAAGTGCTGAAAAGGAGTATGACTTGTGTCCAATTTTTAAAAAGAAGTGGCAAACAGTTGTGCTTCTTTAGCCTCAAGGCTGAAATGCTTTTCTGGAAGGACTTTTTTAAAAAAGATTTTATTTATTTATTTTTAGAGAGAGGGGAAGGGAGGGAGAAAGAGAGGGAAAGAAACATCGATGTGTGAGAGATACCTTTTGCTTCTCACATGCCCCCAGCTGGGGACCTTGCCCACAACCTAGACATACGCCCTGACTGAGGCTCGAACCGGCAACCTTTCGGTTCACAGGCTGGCACTCAATCTACTGAGCCACACCAGCCAGGGCTGGATGGATTTCTTAAGGAACAGGAAAAAATACTGAGGCTTCTGAAGGCCGAAGTTTTCCCTTTTTAGAGCTCCAGGGTCTGAAAGCTGCCCAGCTTTTACTCTTCAGTTGTTGCACGTAGCCCAAGCTTCAGGCTGTTCACTCATACATTAGCCAGGGAAACAACACTGAACCTGCTTCTTTGGACCATTCTGGAAACACACACCAGCTGTTGCATTGTCTCTTATTTCTGAGTAGCTCATCCACGATCCCTTGACTTCATGTCTGGTTCTTCAGATAAGCCAGTTACCTAGAGAAGCAAGCTTTCTCTTTAGTTCTCAGGTTATGTTTGGTACTGATCCTGTTTCACAGATGAGGAGGTTGAGAAATGGAGAGGAAATTACGATAAACTACCTCATATGTAAATTAACGGGCCATATACACAAGTTAAACGCTACTTAGGTAGATGGTACCTCATTTGTTGGACTCTTGAGAAGTTTAGGAATAGGAAAATGTTTGTGATTACCTTTGTGTTTACAGGATCGGTTGCTCATCTGATGACCTTGGAGAGGATGACCCCGTTGGCTGGTTTGAGCTGGAAGAAGAATGGGATGAAGCAGAGGTCAAGTTGCAGCAATGCAGAGTTGCCAAAGTAAGCACTGCTGAGTTGCGGCCATCGTGTACTTGCCCACTCCCTTCCTTTTATCTGTAAATATTTATCAAGTCATCATTGTGTGCCAGCACTGGAACGCTCGAGGTGAAGCAGACGTGATTTTGACCCTCAGGGGGTTCATAGTCTCGTGGGAAACACAGGTGTACATGACACTGTGATTCTGGGCTGTGATAAAGGGATTTATAGTGGGCTCCTACAGCCTAGCAGTATCTAACCCAGTCCGAAGTTCACTGAGGAAAGTTTCCCAAGGAAGGTGGTGTGATGCCAAGTACTGACAGCTGATTAAGCCATCATCTTCAGCCAGGCTAAGATGTGCAGAGAAGAGCATCTCAGGCTAAGAGAATGACGAGTACACAGGCTTAAACGCAGGTGAGGTATGTTTTCATACCTATGAAGTTACCTGGCTACTTAATTCTTTTAACCTCTAGTGTATACCTTAGAAGCTTAAATAGAAAAATAAGACGTATCTTTGGGGTTTATACAGAGTAGATGCTCAGTAAAAATCATGTAAACGCAACTGAAGAAGACACTGAGTTTTGCTATTCTTAATGGACAAATTTTTTCTTCTAAGTATTTCTTCTAAATTATTTCTTATTTAGAAAGAAATATTTCTAAATAATTTCTTCAAATTATTTCTTCTAAGTATTTACACAGTTGACTAGTGGATTCACTGTAAGAAGCAGACAGTTTGCACAGATGCTGGGTTTTGAAAATGGCTTCAGCTTTGAGCAGACAGGGCTGTGTCCTGGCCTTGCAACACATGGGTAGCAGGTGGGGCCTTTGAGGTCATTCCTCAGGGCATTCAGGGACTGTTTCTGCCGTGTACCTGATTTCTATCAAAGTGACTGTGCCACGGAGCAAATGCACTTCTCTTACTCATCCTGTCTTAATCCTGTTATTGCCTTGAAGAGGGAATAATGTCATTTCTCTTACTGTGATCTTTCCCCAAACCAGACTTCACTCATCATTCACATTGTCTTTTTTCCGTTTGTTAAAGAGATGCTGGACGTATATTTGTGTCCCCAGCGCTAGCGTGCTGGTCCCTCATGAATTGTTAAAGCCATAGGGAGCCCTTCCCAGGAAGGCCTTTATCTCCCTTCCATCAGTGTCCAGGGCTTCTGAGTCCTTCGCCCTGAATCTCTCTTGTCCTTTCTAGTACTTGATGGTGAAGTTCCTGTGCACCCGGCAGGAGTCGGCAGAGCGCTTGGGAGTACAAGGCTTGAGCATCAGTGGGTACCTGCGGCCAGCGAGGGCAGAAGCAGAGCTGAGTGCCGCCTGCGTTCACTGCAGAAAGGACGTGGAGGAGAGTGTCTGTGGGGCCACACTGCTCCTTAGGACCCTTCAGTTCATCCAGCAGCTCGCCCATGACCTGGTAGTGTGTCGTCAGCTGTGAGACCTCCTTTGGGAGAACAAATGACAGTGTTCAGGGAAACGAACACCAACGAGTGAAACCTGGCCCTGCGGGAGCCACGCCATGTGAATGAGTAGGGCAGGCGTCATGCTGTGATGACGTGGGAAGGCCAAAGGGAGGCACTGAGGGCGTCAGTCATGAGGGACTAAGTGGCAGGTGGCCATCATTGTGGGGCGTCCTAGAGTAGACAGACGTACAGACAGACCTTGAAGATCCCCAGCCATGGTTGCCCGTGGTAGACTGGGGAGTGGAAGCGAGTTTATGGGATTTATATCCTCTTGGAGTCTTTTTTAAGCAGAATTATTCCTAGAGTGTGGGTAAATTCTTACTTGTTTACTAAAAGTACCAAAATAATGTCAGACTTTGAAATTGTTTGTGTTTTTGATGCTGACTTGTACAGTCACTAATAAAAACAGAGTGACAGCTCACTTGAGGGAAGATCAGGAATCGGCGGTGGCCTCTCCTGTGCTGTGCAGCTGTGTCCGTTCTGGACCTTCGTCCTGCTTCAGGGCACACTCAGAGGCTGCTCCCTCAGCTCTGTGCAGTTTGTTTGGTCTTAGGTATTCAGGCTCTCTTATCACAGCAGAAAATAGCAAACGAGAGAGAGAAGGTTTGAAATGGCAGGAGCATTTACAGCAGAACTGGTCTTCTAGCTTACATTCAGGGGAGGTCAAGACACACGTACCGTAGTCCTGGACACTAGTCATCACTGAGTGGTGTCTGTGCAGTCGGGGAGCCTCCATGGGTGTGCGTGTGTCATGCGTGTATGTACACTCACGTACATACGTACATATACATACCACATACACGTGTACGTATTTTGGAAAGCTTCACACCAAAAATAATGTTCATAGACTTGTTAGTAGTGAAGAGTAAGTATCCATTATATGGGAATTTTACCCACGTGGCTACTTCATTCCTTAACGAGAAGTAAATGAGCCATTATTGTATTTCTCTAAATGCATTTTTAATTTTATTTTTTCTGGTTTATAATTTTTTAGGTGCAGCAGAAGGAAAGTGGCTTAACGTACAGATCTTTTCTGGACTTCGCAGGTCTTGATTTGCAGATCTTCTGGAATTTTTACAGTAAATTAAAGCAAAAGTAGGTCTGAATTCATTGTAAGGTGAAAATCATGTAAACACAACTGAAGACACTGAGTTTTGCTATTCTCAATGGACAAATTTTTTCTTCTAAGTTTTTTTACTTCCCACTAGTTTATTGTTCTGATCTGAAAGATTTGGTTATTATGGAAAGTAGCACCTGATGTAGGATTAACAAGAACTAATATTTTATAGAAATCACACATTTCTATAAACCAGTTTATTTGGGCACTATTTTCACAAACATTTTCTCATTTGATTACCACTGCAACCTTGTGGGCCAGGCAGGTCAAGTATTACAGCAGCACCCCCACTAGACAGATGAAGAAACGGGTGGGAGTGCATTTCCTTGCCTCCCCAGGGCAGAGTCAGGTGGGGTCTGTGTGTGCAGACTCTACCCAGTACAGGTTTTTTTCCCTTCCACCTTTATTCCTCTGGGTTGGCGTTCTTTTCACTGAGTCCAGTGCCTAAAGGAGAGAGTCCTTTATAGACTGTTTGGCTTTGGAGGGTAAAAAAGCAACCTGTCTTTTTGCTTTCTGATGTTCTTTGTCTTTTTGTAGCCCGAGAGAAGAATGCATCTCTGCCCAAACCCTACTCTTGCAGCTCCTGCAGAGCTGCTTCTTGGTGCTTCAGAGAGACTCCCCGGCTTCCTCAGAGGATGCAAAGGCTCCACGCCAGAGTCCTAGAGCGGGGGAAGCCGCCAAGGAGCTCTATACACACTTATGTGATGGTAGGGATTGGGGCTTTTCTTCAGTGTGGTCCTGTGCTCGTCGCCTGCAGGGCCTCTTGCTGTGGAGAACGGGGGTCCTGTGGTTGTGCAAGCCCAGAAGAGGGATTGCTTCTTTGGGAAATGAGTGTTTCCTTTGAATCGTTATTTATTCCCTCATCAGTAACTTCCTCCTGGTTTCTGATATACAGTGTGCTGTATTGAGAAAAATTATTATACTTTTCAGTCTTTACTTCAGCTAAGATGCTGGGATGAGTTTGATAGACCGAAGGGGAAATATTATAATGATAAATTGAGAATAAAACGTGACCATATGAAGTTATTTTTATAAGTCTTTTGCCAAGTTGTGTCTCAAAAGGACAGGGAAGTAATGAAATTAAAACTGGTACTTACAGTCTTTATTTTAGTTATATGTAAACAGACAGACAAGAAATTGTTTTCTTACACTGCCTAGCCTTTACAGAAATGTTTCTATGCTCCGGTATTAACTACAAAATTGAGAGTAATGAGTTTGTAGGCTAGCTCACACACACACACACTGAATAAATGAAGTATATTAAAGTCGATCCCATTGTTCATTTTCGTCAGTGGTGGACAAGGTGGATGAAGACTCCGTGCCCATGGACATGTTGAAACAGGAAGTCAGAAACACCCTGCTCGGTGGGGCTGCCATCTTCTTCCCTGATCGACAGACCCAGCGGCACCATCTCTTCACCATGATGGTACTTACTTACATTTCAAGTATGGGTCCTATTCCTGATCAAATGGTGTATTAGGATGCCTCGCCAGTGCTGTAGAGCCGGGAAAAGATATTTCCAAAATAACAATTGAAAAAATAAAACAATTAATTTAAATGATATGGTTATGAATTATTTTTACAGCTTGTGTAGACAAGCAACTACTAGAATTAGTACTAAGAGTCTGATGAAGAGAATTAGATACAGCATTTTGAAAAGGCATTTATTTCTATGTGCAACAGCTAATTAACAAATGTAATAAAAGTGCTCTGTGTGATGCATAAAAGCCTGTAGAAATAAAGGGTGTAACAAAAGAAGCCCAAAATATGGGTTCCAATGCCAAAGGTCTAGTTGGGCACACCTGCCACAGGAAAAACTAACCCATATGCAGTAGGCACATAGAAGAGAATTATGCTGAGGCTAAGTGATTGCGACAGGCTTCAGAGAGGAGGAAGGATCTCTGGTTTTATTTCAGCTGTCTGCAAAGTTTGCATATCAGCTTGAGGGACTGGTTTTTACATTGTGAGTTCTAACCTTTGACAGCATCCCTAGCCTGACTCACTGGACTGTGGGCAGAGCTCAGTCCTTGTTTGCTGGGAGCATTTGCCAGGGAGCTCAGCAAGTAATATTTCTGCTGGCATGTGTGCTACAGAGAAAATTAGAAAGAGTGTGTATGACTTCCTGAGTGACCTTCCTGTCTATTAATGGAGCAGCCCTGTCACTTTCCCTTTGCCTGTCCCTCTGACAGCAGTGTTAAGGGTTTTATTTCCCTTCTCTTTCTGATAAATTAAATAGCACTGCTGTTATTTGTGGCCATATCCTATTTCTCCCACCCTCCTGTGCCAGTTGGGGTCCTGGGTCTTCAATACCTCTCCGTTTCTTACATAGTAGGTGTTCAGTGCACTGGTTGGATTAAGAAAAAATAAAGTGCTCCCACTGCAGCCCAGTGGCCCCATCAGGAGGTTGATTTCTATAACTGTCACCATACGCTGTTCTGGCTTATATAGACAAAGCTTAGATCCTGTCTAAAAACAAACAGAAAGTTCACAAGAAATGCACCCTGTCCCTGCTCTTTCCCCTTGTGATGGCACGCCCAGTGATGAGAGATGCTGTACATCTTTTGGAACTCATCTTTGTAAACATTTACATCCAGCTTTCCTGCTGGAAAACTGGATGTTAACCTTAGCAGTGAACAAAAATAACCCTGCCTTTTCTGTTTAGACAGGTGGTTCTGCTCCCCCTTAGCACTAGGCCAGGCTTAGCTGGGCACCGTGAGGTGGTCTGCTGAACCCCGGCTCTCCTCAAGCTTGGGCGCAGTGGGCAGTGGCCTCCCATGCCTCTCTAGGTCTTTGGAATGTCATGGAATAGATTTTCTGAATGTGCAGTTTCTTGTTTTCTAGAAAAATGTCACCGAGCAGGAACACAAGCAGTCCCTACAGCTAACTTTCCGCTCACTGTGCACATATTTCAGGTAAGTTTGTAATTCTTTTCAATTGCCCAATATTTCAAGTCTTTGCAAAGTTGTTTTCTTTGGCTATCCCATCATTTCATGTGCTTTGGGAGTGACCAGATACTCTCCTATCTCAGCCAAGTTTCTGGAGTGAGATACCACTTGTCACAAGAGCAACTAAAGTAGTGGAAGAACAAGAATCTTGTCCAGAGCTTAAGCCAAGCCCCAGTCATTGTAAGACAATTTAGAGTTGAACCCGTTGAGAATCTCTTGAATACTTCAGTCTCTAAGTGATCTCTGAAGACAAAACCTGAAGCCTTGTACTGAAGTCTAAAAACCCAATTATATTAAAACCCAGCTGCAGAATGGTAACTTAGTAAAAAGAAGTGTGTCGGGAGGAGATGGTTTGGAGAGTGTGTATGTGTTCACTACTTAATGGGCTTGTAGGTTGCATGCATTATTGAAGGTGTAGATTCTTGAAGGAGAAAACGAATAGCTTGAGCTACTTACTGTCTGCAAGTCAGACTGCTTAGAGTGGATGCCGGACTTAGAGGGCTCCATGTAAAACGTGTTCAGATCGAGTATCAGAGGTGATGAAGGAGGCCAGGGCCGTCATGTGAAGAACAGTTGAAGACACAGGGAATGACTAGCCCGATTGTCAAGTTAGCAGTCATGAGGTTAGGTATACTTTGTATCAGTGGTCAAGGTGATTTACTCATCACATTTATTCCTTGGAATCTCTTCGAAGGACTTGAGGATTTATGGACTTACATAAGCACATGTGGACAGGCAGTGGCACACACCCAGCTGGGACCAGGGCTTTTTTTCCCAACCCAAATTCCCCATATCCCTTTGCACTGACACTGAGGTCTTGCTAGGTTCTTCCTGGGAACCTTTTAAGATAAAATAGCATGTAAGTCCGCTTTCTGGCACGAGGTGTCATGACTGATTTGTGTTCTTCCAGTGACAAGGACCCAGGCGGCCTTCTTCTTTTACCCGAGAAAGGCGACCTGACTGGTATGAACATCGGCGAGGTCCTGGCAGTCATGAGGACTCTCCTCTCTGTTGCTGCTCGAGAGGTAACTGATGGCCGCTCCCTGTTTCTTGGCTGTGTGCTTTTAGGAGCGGTCACTGCGCCTTCCCCTTTAGCCTTTATTTGCAGTATGAATGGAGCTTTGTTTCTGTGGCTGTTACATGCAAGCATGAAGGTTTCTCAGCCTGCCTTGGCTCTTAGTCAGCCAGCTTCTGCAAATAAGTGAGGGGACATTCTGTGACATGTTTTCTTCGCTCTGCAGCATTTTTGAAATTCATCCAGGTGGATGCATGTTCACAATGTTTCTTTTATGGAGATGCCACAATTAATTTATCTGTTGTACTTTGGAGGGATAGTTAGGTTGTTTCCAGTTTGGGTCAATTACAAAGCAGTTACAATATGAACATATATTGCAATTCTTATGTGCAAGAGTTTACTCCTGGAGGTCAGGTGATTCTTCAGAGAAACTCTGGAGAATAAAGATGATGGTTAGAAAGCCATATGGGAATAAGAATTGTTTTTTAACCTGGGAGAGTTTTGACTGAAGTCTCAAGGGAAGGAGCTGAGAGAAAAGGGATTTGAAGGTGTGACAGGGAATAGAGGCGATTGGTGGGGCAAGGTTCCTGAGGGGCGGAGGAAACCTTACGGAGTAAAAACCATTTGTGAAAGTTCTGAAAAGCTGAGGGCAAAGCAGGAAGTTTCCTAATACTTCTTTCTTGGTCACTTCTGGGTTGAAAGCTCTTTTGTGACCATTTCCCATTTCCCTAGAATTATTTTTGCCTGTGACAGCTGCTGTCTTAAAAAAGGCCCTTGGCCGTGTTCTGTGAATGGCCTTGTTGTAAACACTTTCTCTTTGTCTCCTCCCCTGTAGTGTGAACTGCTGATGCTCAGCAGGGCCCAAGCAGAAGTTGGCTCTGTGCTCTTCTCGCTGTTCTGGTCTGTCCAGGGCAGCCTGCTCTCCTGGTGCTACCTGCAGCTGAAGAGCACAGACCCTGGAGCCAAAGATCTTGCCGTCAACCTTCTTGAAAAATGTGAGTTTCATTTCAAAATCCATGAAAACAGATAGGTGTTCGGGTTTTGAACCCGTGTATGCTCTCACTTTTTAGTACTCATTTTCTTTTCTTGATACAAATCAGATTTGTCTTTAGGTTGTTTTTTTCTTCTTAAAAGAGAATTCTGTAGAATACTTTTTTGCCCAAAGTTTCCTGTCTGAATGTGGTAGTATGCCTAAGTTTTCTTTGTTTTTTGTTTTTTATTGTAGGGTTGGGTCATTTCACAGCCTACACTTTGCCTTTGCAATCATACAGTACTCCTAGATGATGTCACACTCTTTAGTAGTCTGTTGTCCTGACTTTAATCAAGTCATCCAAAAAGGAAAGTCTTAAACTTTTAACACCTAAGGTGTGTGAGCCCTGCTGTGGTCTTTGCTGATTACTGAAAATACTCAGATTCATGTCCCATAAACCCACAGAAAATTAGTGATATGTAACTCAGCCAGATCTGAGAAATTGTACATGGAAGATTTCGTTCCATCCAGCTTGGTCTCAGCAGCGGTGACAAAAACGCTTACACTGTTGCACCCTGCCCCCTAAAGCTGACCTCATCATGTGGCACACCTAATGATGGGCCCGTTATAAACCAAGGGACACTAGCAACATGTAGATCAGCCCTGGAACTTCACTTATGAAAGTGTTATCTTCACCCATTTGAAAAGAAGCAAAAACAAAAAACTACAACAATAAATTACTTCAAAGGTCACCTTTTACTGAGATATGCACTGCTTTTCCCACCCAGAGGAAAGCATTTATACGACTCTTCCTGGTCTCGTGGTCTTGCTGATGCAGAATTTCTTCTACAGCTTCTGTGATAGTTTGCCCTTGATAATGACCAGCAAGTGATATTTCTACCATGTAAAACATTGTTTTCTCTATGTTTTGGTAGATGTGGAACAGTTTCTGGCAAGCATGAGAGTGATTTTGGAATCCCTTTTGTCACAGTATAGTGGAAAAGCCTTAGTAGAAAAATTATGTAATTCGGTGTTTTCAATGGCAGCTCGTCAACTGGTAAGACAGAGTGGCAGCCCTTTGTAAAGGGCAGGAGGGGGTTGGTGACCTGCACCCCCAGGCAGAGCCCAAGGTGGGCACTAAGTGCTTTGTTCATCTTCCTTTAGGTGATCTTTCTACTGGACTTTTGCACGTTAGACATTTCCCACCTCACACTCCTGCGAGAGTTCAGTGCCCTAACAGAGTTGTTGAAGCGGCTCTGCAGCGACCCTGAAGGAGGACCGAATAAGGTGACTCGAGTGGGCACTTGAACCTGCCACATGTCCCCTCTCCGGAGCAATGTGACCATACTTAGTGAACCATACCACGGGCACAGATGTACACAGATAAATTACATCTAGGAGACCCCCTCTGTTTTATCAGTGGTTTTGTCAACAAGGATAAATGCCAGTCTGAGTAGATTTGGCATTCTCTAACATGGGTTTGGTCCATGTTAGAGAAGGGATACAGAGGATGCTGTGCATGGATTAATTTCATCATTGTATAGCACATAAAGTTATATAAAAACATATATGTCACTTTATTCCGGTAAATGAATAACCAGATTGAAATACGGAAGTGAAAATGTATGTTGCCAGGCAAATTAGAAGGATTGGTATTTTTAAAATTTTACTTACTTATTTTTAGAGAGAGGGGATGGGAGGGAGATTAAGAGGGGGAGAAACATCCATGTGTAAGAGATTACAACATTAATCGGTTGCCACTCACAGGTCCCCCACCAACCCCAGCCAACTGGGGACCTGGCCTGCAACCCAGCCATGTTTCCTGGTTGGGAATTGGAATTGAACTGGCAATCTTTTGGTTTGTAGTCTGGCACTCAATCCACTGAGCCACACCAGCCAGGGGTAGAAACGTTGGTGTTTAAAAGATGTTCTCTCTCACTTAAATTTACAGAATACAAAGTTTTTTCACTTTCTTGTTTGCATCTCACAGTAACTCTGTGGGAGTAGAAAGGACATATGTTAAAAAGCCTAGGTAAAAAGGCAAGGATTTAAAAAAAAAAAAGGAGGGAGGAGAGTTGATGGGCTCAGAATCGCCAAAGTCCCAAGTAGGACTCTAAAATCTGTAAATTCCTAACTCAATGTTTTTCTACTGGAAATTCATGCTAGTGGTGATTTGTTGTAATTAGAACATAAAAGCTAATCACAGTCACTATAGTACAGTAAAAACCACATCTACTCTGCTGGATGGGAAGTGTATGATGATGTATATATGCAGATGGGAACGTCACGTGTGTCTGTAGCCCGTGCGATGACGAGCTGTGCAGGGATGTTGAGGGCTCTCTGTCTAGGTCACTGATACAGGAACACAGGCTGCTGCATATGGCTGGTTAGAAAGTGATGAGAGCCTTTCTTTTTCGTCTGCATAGCTGGATGCTGAGACTTGGCAACAGGAACAGCCAGTGGTGTTACATACATGGACTAAGGAGTCTGCCCACAACTATGAAAATAATTGCCATGAGGTGTCTGTCTTTGTTAGCCCAGGGGCCACCTATTTTGAGGTGGAATTTGATGAGAGATGTGAAACTGAAAAAAGGTAAGACTTACATGTTCTTCTTTCCCAAGCAATACTGGAACAAAAATGAGAGAAGGAAAGTGATAGAGATTATGCTTTCACAGGTATGATTATCTGGAATTTACTGATGCTAGAGGTGGGAAGACACGTTATGACACAAAAGTCGGCACTGATAAATGGCCCAAGGTGAGTGGTGTTTGCGGAGAGAGATAAAATGCCTACTTCTGCATCCTTTTGGCATCCTTCATCGGGTAACAGATGTGTGGTCTTTGAAGAGAAGCATTTCTGTTGTGCACTTGGAAAAGGAAGGGATTATGTCGGAGTTCAGCAAACTGCAGCCCGTCACCTGGTTGTAGATGCAGTTGTTCGTCTCGCACAGCCGTACTCGTGTTCGTGCATCATCTGCAGCTGCTTTGCCACTGCAGTTGCAGACTTGAGTAGTCACAGCAGAGATGCATGACCCAGAAAGTCTCGCACTTATTACCTGGTTCTTCATAGGAAAAGTTTGCTGACCCCCAATTTGTATCACATTGTCTAGAGTAGCAAGAAAAGGCCAGTGGGTCCAGGAGGGCCCAGACCATGGTAGTAAAAGCCAGGAATCCACCTTGCAGTGAGGTCTGCGTGATCTCTGGGGCTGGGAGGTCAGGGCTGCTTCGGACTGTTGACCTTCCCTCTGCTATCAGTGGTGTTGCATGGGAGCAAAGGCATGGGTGAGTGCGAGCTCTGGCTAAGCAGGTAGTGGGCAAATGGACATCAAGGTTTAGAAAACTGACCAGCAGTTTTCTGCCAGCTTTGCCTCTTCACGAGGTATGACTGAATGTTCTGGTTCAGCCACCCCATTGTACACTTCTCCTTCAGTAGCTTTGGTGAGGGTGATAAGATGCAATGGTGAAACTATAAGCCAATTTCAAATCTAGATTTTTTGAGTCATGAAGAACATGCTTATGTTTTACTGTAATGCTGCCTTCTCAATTCTGTCTGACCACATGATTTTTTTGTTTGTTTCTAGAAAGTGACCTTTAAGGCTGGTCCTCGGCTACAATTTCTCTTTCATTCTGACAGCAGTAACAATGAGTGGGGCTACAAATTCACTGTTACTGCTTACGGCCTGCCTGATGTTGCCGTGTCTTGGGGGTTGGATTTACAGCTTCTTGTTTCCCGACTGATGGGACGCCTTGCTTCCCAGTGCATGGCACTCAAGTCTGTGCATCGTAAGTCCACATACTGTCCCTTCCCTTCTTGCCACAGCCTCACTGAAGACCAGCGTGGTACTCTCTCTCACTAAGTTGCCTCTGCCTAATGGAGGAGCAAAGGTATTGATAAAATTCCCTTTCGGTTTCCTTTAAACCACACCAGAATAACAGGACCACGAGACCCTGTGGGGCAGGGCAAGTGGGGGAGCTCTCTGGTTTTTAGCAAAATTTTAATCTTTTTTTTTGGTAAGTGAATATTGGTATATTCCAATAAGAAGACAGAAATACAGACTAAATTAATTGTGTGTCCTTTGTGTGGGTAGTTATATAAATATGTGAATGTGGATTTTGTCTTAAAGTGATTTCTTTTAGTTTTGAAATTCATCCAAGAAACAAGCCTTATATAGAATGAAGAGTATTTTGTGTCTATAGTATTTCTTGAGTTTTCCCGATTATAAAAGTAAAATATCGTAGAAAAATTGCATGATGGAGAAAAGCCATTCTTAATCCTAACACCCAGAGGTAACTACTATTAACATTTTAGTTTATTTTCACTTAGTCTTTTTTCTATGTCTATTCATAAACACATAGACGATGAGTATTGTAATTTTTTACAAATTTAAATTTACAAACTATGGACATTTCCCCATAAGTCAACATTCCCAGTCTCCTGCTATATACCCTAGAGGTGGCTCACACTGTATGTTCAGCTCACTGTACAGGTCATTCATTTCAGAGGCACCTTGTAACTGGAGCTGTTCCACAGAATGGCAGCATTTCGGGACTTCCTTGTGGTTTGGGTTCATCTGGGATACGTGTTCATAAGTTCACAGTTACATTCTGGTAGCTGTGGGTAAATCTCTCCCAAGTCTTAATAATGTCCAATTTTGTGAATCTTTTCTTCATCAGTTCAAAGATTCTTAGTGTATTATTAAGGACAGAACTCTCATCAGCCTTCTTCTCGTTCCAGAGTTAGGAAGTAACATGGCAGTACCTCAGGCAAAAATGGCACTCGTCCTCAACTCCCCCTTGTGGAAACCGGTCTTCAGGCATCAGATATGTCCCAAGTTGGGATTAGAAGCAAGCTGGCCCACTCATCCAGAACAGGATAGTAAGGAGGTATTTACTCTTCTGTTGTCTTTCTATTGGGAATGGAAAATGTTTACGAATATTTATCACATTAAGTTATACATGTTTGTGTTTATGTCTAACCACCCCACTAAGCTGTTAGTTCCTTGAGGGCAGAAACTGCCTCTCATTCATTCAGTGTCCCCACTGTGTGCCATGGGGGCCAGTGCATAATGGGTGTTCAAAAATTCTGAGTGACTCTTCAGGGAAGTGTAGTAGGTGCTTAGTAAATCTCTCTTGATGGAGTTATTAAATAAATAAGTTGAGTCTATTTTTAGTCCTTACTCAGTCAAGCTTTAGAGTAAATGATTTATGCTAAACTTTTTGTTCTTCATGGAATGCTAGCACATTATTTAGGCTCATAATATTTAAAACACCGAACAGGTTTGCCTGCTGTTTCTTTTTCATCTCTCCTCGCCCCTGTCTCTGCTCTACTACTGTTCCTTCCTCCCACCCTCCTCCCCCCACTCCCGAGTTACTCAGGTAATTGCTGAACCCAGGGATTCTTTCTCTCCGCTAGTAAATTTGGTTCCTTCGGACCCCCTCTTCTTTTAATTCCACGTTAGTCGACTGTCTTCTCTTACATCTAACTGCTACATCAGCCTCTTTTATTGACCTTTCTTATTTCTCCTTCTCTAAAGAGCAGGCTTAATTGAGGCTTTCTCCCTGTCCTCACAGCCCACCAGACTTCATCCTCTCTTCTTCCTTCTGCTGTCACATCCGTGTGAGTAGTTCCTAAATGTCAGTGTGCGGCTCTGGCTCTTCTCCCAGACTCCTCACGCACCTCATCTCTTTTGGGTGTTTTCATGTTAGTGCTCCGACTCCCTTTCAGTTCAGAAGTGTAAAACCAGATGCTGCTGCCCCACCAGCTGCTCGCTCCTGTTATTGTCGTTGTCGTGCTCCTAGGCACTGAGCCACTGCTCCCTAGCATCACCTTTATTCCACCTTGTTCTCACCTTTCTATCCAGTCAGCTGCAAGCCCTATGGGTTTTTCCTTGTGATGTTCTTCTCTTTTCATTCCTTCTGTCTCCATCTTTATCCAGACCCTCACCTTGCACTTGCATTGTGACATTGGTACCTACCAAGTATTTTTTTTAATACTGCATTATCTTGTCATTCCATTGCCAAGCACCATTAATGGCTCCCCATTGCCCACAGGGTGAAGTCTAAACTCCTCAGTGTGACAGTCAAGGCTCTCTGCAGTCTCCTTTCACCTTACCTATCTGACTCTAGTTCCCACCACCCCCAGCTGAGACTTCAGGCCAGGTCAGTCTCCCCACTGACTCTTAACTTCTGCTAATGGTTGTGTTCCTGGCGCCAAACCTGCCCAGTCTTCACAGTCCAGCCCAAAGCCCATACCCTCCACAAGGCTCTTCTGAGTTACTTGAACTTGCCAGGAACTCTCTCCTGTAAATTCTCGGCACTGCCCTGGCTGGTGTGGCTCAGTAGATTGAGTACCTCAAACCCCAAAGGTCACCTGTTTGGTTCCCAGTCAGGGCACATGCCTGGGTTGTGGGCCAGGACCCTGGTTGGGGGCATGTGAGAGGCACCCGATCGATGTATCTCTTGCACATCGATGCTTCTCTCCCTCTCTTTCTCCCTCCCTTCCCCTCTGTCTAAAATAAATACATAAAATCTTTAAAAAGAAAAGTTCTCAGCACTGGGTGTCCCCTTTCTAGGCATTTGGCACTTCATATTATTTTGCTTTATGGTAGCACTAGTTTTAATGCTCTTAATGTTTTGTTTATGTTTACTTTTTTTAAAAAACCCATATATCCATCTGGTCTCCCCCGAATAGATTTAAACTTTGTGAGAGTATGCACTGTGTTCTATACTTCTTTGGCCTACTAGGTATTCAGTAAACTTTATTTTTTGAAGGACTGTCTTAAACATAATGGTTTGTTGTTGTTGTTGTTGTTGTTCCCAGGTTAAGAACATCCCTGATGACCCCTGCCACCATTTTCTCCTTGATTTTGCACAGTCAGATCCTGCTCAGAACTTCTGTGGGCCATATTCAGAACTTTTCAAAGGACTCATACAGGCATGTAGAAAACAGGCCCCAAAGACAGATATAGTTGCTGGTTCCACTATTGATCAAGCTGTGAACGCCACCTTTGCTGCTCTGGTGTATCGCACTCCAGATTTATATGAGAAGCTGCAAAAATATGGTAACTTATATTACAGGGAATATTTTTCATCTGACGTCCAAATGCTAAGTTTTAAGAAAGCCTATCTTAAGTGAATAAAATATTTTGAAATATAAACATATTTCCACAACTGTAGACTTCATCTTGTTAGGTCTACTTTGCCAGTCAGAAGATTCATGACCAATTTATAGTTAGCAGACTGGAGTATATGGCAAGTAGCCTTGAGTTTCCTAATGAGTGGACAATTTGTCTTATCCAAAATTCTAATGGAAAACTCCCAAGAAGCTTAATGGAAAGGAAGCTTAACTTGGGCTGTAATACTAGCTCAAAAACTAGAACTTGTGCAGCTTCAGGTTAACTGGACAACCTTTCTGCTTCTTAGTACCTTTATCTGTAAAAGTTTAGATGTGATTAGCTGTAACTTTCTAAGAAATTCTCATTGGAATGTGCCCATAACCAAGGAGGGAAATGTAGTATTAGTTCTTGTCTTTAGACTTGCAGCTTCTTTCTAGCATGACCCCTGCTCAGCTTCCTCTGTCGATAACCCGCCCCACGATTTCTTTCCACCGGGGGTACGGTCTCCGTGTATTTACTGTGTGTGTAGCCTGTAGCCTCACAGGGTTCACAGGAGGGAGAGTCTCTCTCTCTCCATTCATAATCGTTCAGGGGCAAAACATTTCAAACCCTACCTAAAGATGAAGTGTGGGTTTTCCTGAGCACGCTGGCAGGGTATGTGTTCTTTCCACGGTACAGATGCAGTGAGCAGAAACAAATGCCTCCTTCCATTAGAGTTGGTAATTGACTGTTGCTCTTATTATTATTATTATTATTATTATTATTATTGATATTAATATTGAAATTATTATCACTGCTACCTTTATTGCTGAATTCTTTGGATCTCATATTGCAGAACTTATTTCCTGATTTCCAAAACAACTTGATTACTCCCTCAAATAATATCTCCTTTAAGAAGTTGCTCAAATAAATAAAATTACACTGAGACATGAGTGATTTGTGGAAACAACTAGGGAATGGGGACAACCTGATTTATATGGTTTTAAAAAAATTTTGATATATGTTCCATAATTGAACTGTAGTTAGAGAGTTGGCCAATCTGTGTTATCTTTCAGTAGAGGGATAAAAGCTTTGTGTTTTAAAAGCTGAGAAACAAAGTTTCCAGCGGGGGTAGAGTTCTGCAGCTCCTTTCAAATCATTTTCAGGTGTCACAGTTAAATGTGAGAATTAGAAATATTTTGGTGAGTACACATTATTCCAAGAATACCTACCACTGCCGCTTTGAAGAAGGCATACATGGTCTCAGTTCTTTCTGTCCCTGCCTTTAAGGGCTATTTGTGTGTTCTTTAGGACTGAGCTACTTAAAGAGTGGTCCTTGTGTAGCTGATTTTGCTCCTATTTGTCTAAAACTTGTTTACCTTTTTTGATTAGAAATGTACAGGAGTTTTTCAACTTGACTAAAAGCTACTCAGGACAGGGACCATGTCTGGTTTTCTCAGCATTGGATTACTAGTGCCTGCGACAGAGCCCAGCACCTTCTAGACTTCAGAAAACCAACATTCATCGCATCATACATTGGTTCAACAGGAGCTTCACACTGTTCTAGTTATATGTATCTCGTTGCTTCTCTTCATCTAAAAACCAACTACAACTTTTTTGTTATTTTTCTAATTATAAAATTAACCATTCATGTAGAAACTTACAAAATACAGAAAGGCGTAAAATAATTATCAACTATAATCTCACCACTTTGACAACACCTCTATTAACATTTTTCTATATATCTACCTAGCCTTTTTAAATATATTTTACTGATTATGCTATTACAGTTGTCCCATTTTTTCTCCCCTTTATTCCCCTCCGCCCTGCACCCTGCCTTCCACCAGTATTCCCTGCCACCCTTTGTTCATGTCTATGGGTTGTACATACAAGTTCTTTGGCTTCTACATTTCCCATACTGCTTTTAACTTCCCCCTGTCTATTTTGTACCTACCATTTATGCTTCTTATTCCCTGTACCTTTTCCTCCATTCTCCCCCCTCACCCTCCCTGATGATAACCCTCCATGTGATTTCTGTTTCTGTGATTCTGTTCCTGTTCTAGTTGTTTGCTTAGTTTATTTTTGTTTTTGTCCTTTTTTTGGTTTGGTTGTTGATAGCTGTGAATTTGTTGTCATTTTACTGTTCATATTTTTGATCATCTTCTTTTTCTTTGATAAGTCCCTTTAACATTTCATATAATAAGGGCTTGGCGATGATGAACTTCTTTAGCTTTACTTTGTCTGGGAAGCACTTTATCTGCCCTTCCATTCTAAATAAAAGCTTTGCTGGATAGAGCAATCTGGGATGTAGGTCCTTGCCTTTCATGACTTTGAATACTTCTTTCCAGCCCCTTCTTGCCTGTAAGGTCTCTTTTGAGAAATCAGCTGACAGTCTTATGGGAACTCCTTTATAGATAACTGTCTCTTTTTCTCTTGCTGCTTTTAAGATTCTCTACTTATCTTTAATCTTGAGTGATGTAATTATGATGTGCCTTCATGTGTGCTTCCTTGAGTCCAACTTCTTTGGGACTCTCTGAGCTTCTTGGACTTCCTGGAAGTCTATTAAGTTTTCAATTTCTTGTTCTTCCTCCTCTCCTTCTGGCAACCCTATGATTCTGATGTTAGACCATCTAAAGTTGTCCTGGAGGTTCCTAAGCCTCTCTTTTTTTT
>PVKM010020330.1:0-23449 GCA_004027735.1 Carollia perspicillata | reverse complement strand
CTTCTGGGCCTGATTTTGTTTTTCCTGCTCATTACTCACTTTGTCCACCTTATAAAGAGCTCTCAAATCCATCCCCAGGTCCTTACTAATCAGATAACTCCTTAGTCCAAAAGACCATCTTCTCCCATGGCTGGAAAGACTCCCTTAGCAAGTTTCCCTGCTTCACTTCTCACCCACCTCTGCATCTTCCCCTGCACCAAGCCTGGTTTTAAAAGGTGCTATCTAACCATGTCTCTCTTCTGTTAAAAGTTCTGTGGCTTCCCACTACTCTCAAGATGCATTCAGACTCACACCCCAGTTTCTGCAGTCTTCATCTTTGGGCCCTTCCTATCCTTCTAATCTCACTGTCTGTTTCTCTCCTTATTCTCCTCTACTTCCTGTATCCAGACACGTGCTGTCCTCAGGGCCTCTGCATATGCTGTCCTGATGTCTAGAACTTTCCCAGCTCATTTCTATTTAACTTCTGGGTTTTAGCTTAAAAGGCATATATACACTTTGAAAGGCTTTTGCTGACTAATCCTGAGCTGCTCATATGGTCCACTGCTCTTTTGCTATACACAGCACCCCTGAACTTCCTGTTCAATGTCTGCCTTAAATAGAAGCCCCATGTGGACAGGGACTACATCATTTTGTTATCCCGATTGCTCAGCCTGATTCCTGACACAAAGAAAAGGCTCAAACAATATTTGATGAAAGGACACTTTCAGCCAAGATAGAAGCATAGGTAGATGCATTGTGCCTCCTTGAATAACCAAAAGAAGGACAACAGCAAAGGTAAAGACAAAAGACAACCAGAACTGACAGAAAATTGAACTGTATGGAAGCCCAGCAACCAAGAGTTAAAGAAGAAACATTCATCTAGACCAGTGGGAGGGGCACAGATTGGCAGCAGGGCACAGAGGACTCCTGGCAAGACTGGGCAAGGCAGTGGCTGGTAGAACAGGTGGTTACACATTTGCATGCTGATAAACTGGGAGGAACAACTGGGGAGCAAAACAGACAGCACAACACAGAGTTCCAGTGTGGAGAAATAAAGCCTCAAAATCTGACTGGAAAAACCTGTGGGGGTTGGGGTGGCAGGAGAAGCTCCCAGCCTCACAGGAGAGTTTGCTGGAGAGACCTACAGGGTCCTAGAACATGCACAAAACCACCCACCCAGGAATCAGCACTAGAAGGGCCCAATTTGCTTGTGGGTAGTGGTGGAAGTGACTGAAAACTGGCAGAGAGCTTAACAAGCTGCTTTGTTCCCTATTGGACCCCTCCCCCACATACAGCACCACAACAAAGAGACATGGGTTGCCCTGCCCTGGGGAATACCTAAGGCTCCTCCCTTGACTACATAACAGATGCACCAAGACAAAAAACAAAACAAACAAACAAACAAAAAAACGGCCCAAATGCAAGAATAAATCAAAGCTCCAGAAAAAAATAGAACTAAGTGACGAAGAGATGGCCAACTTATCAATACATAGTTTAAAACACTGGTAATCAGGATGCTCACAGAATAGGCTGAGTGTGGTTGCAAAATAGAAGATAAAGTCAAGGCTATGAAAAGTGAAATAAAAGAAAATGTACAGGGAACCAATAGTGATGGGAAGGAAATCAGGACTGAAATCAATGGTTTGGATCAGAAGGAAGAAATAAACATTCAACCAGAACAGAATGAAGAAACATGAATTCAAAAAAATGAGGAGAGGCTTAGGAACCTCCGGGACTACTTTAAACATTCCAACATCCGAATCATAGGGGTATCAGAAGGAGAAGAGAAAAAGCAAGAAATTAAAAACTTATTTGAAAAAATAGTGAAGGAGAACTTCCCCAAACTGGCAAAGTAAATAGACTTCCAGGAAGTCCAGGAAGCTGAGAGAGTTCCAAAGAAGGTGGACCCAAGGAAGCACACATCAATGAACATCATAATTACATTACCCAAGATTAAAGATAAGGAGAGAATCTTAAGAGCAACAAAACAAAAGGAGACAGTTACCTACAAAGGAGCTTCCATAAGACTATCAGTTGATTTCTCAAAAGTAACCACATAGGCAAGAAGGGGCTGGAAAGAAGTATTCCAAGTCATGAAAGGCAAGGACCTACTCCCAAGATTACTCTGTCCAGGAAAGCTTTCATTTAGAATGGAAGGGCAGACAAAGTGCTTCCCAGATAAGGTCAAATTAAAGGAGTTCATCATCACCAAGCATTTATTATATGAAATATTAAATGGACTTATCTAAGAAAAAGAAGTTGATGAAAAATATGAACAGCAAAAGACAACAAACCTACAACTATCGACAACCGAACCTAAAAAATCATAAAGAAAAATGAACTAAGCAAACGACTAGAACAGGAACAGAATCAGAAATGAAGATCACATGAAGGGTTATCAGTGGGGAAGGGAAAGGAGGAAGAATGAGGGAAAAAGTACAGGGAATAAGCATAAATGGTAGGCAGAAAATAGACAGGGGGAGGTTAAGAATAGTATAGGGAATGGAGAAGCCAAAGAACTTATATGTAGGACCCAAGGACATGAACTAAGGAGGGGGTGCGGATGGGAAGGGGTGTCAAGGCAGAGGAGAATAAGGGGGGTGATATGACAACTATAATAGCATAATCAATAGAATATATTTTTAAAAATAAAAAATATTTGATGAAAGAATAATCAGTAGGATGAGGCTCTAAGCTTGGACCTTCCCCCTGTCTCCAGAATGAAGGCTGAAATGTAAATTCCAAGAGTTACTATAGAGCAGGGGTGTCAAACTCATTTTCACCTGGGGCTACATCAGCCTCTCAGTTGCCTTCAAAGGGCTGAATGTAATTTTAGGACTGTGTAAATGTAACTACTCCTTAGCAGTTAAGTGAGAGCTCAGCACTGCCACCAGGTAGAAACAAGGTGCCAGGCTGGATGAAACAAGGCGGAGGGCTGGATTCTGCCCATGGGCCTTGTGTTTGCCACCTGTGCTATAAAGATTTCAGAAAATAGCCAATTAATTTACATCCCTTCTTTTGATGTGTGGAAGGGGTCTGAAAACTCAGCAGTGAAGGTCTCTAAGGGACTTGACTGAGTCTTGAGAGAGAATTTGAACTATTAAGGCTCTGGCTGGTGTGGCTCAGTAGATTGAGCATTGGCCTGTGAACCAAAGTGTTGCTGGTTCAAATCCCAGTCAGTGCATATGCCTGGGTTGCAGGCCAGGTCCCTGGTAGGGGTTCAGGAAGAGGCAACCACACATTGATGTTTCTCTCCCTCCCTCCCCTCTGTCTAAAAATAAATAAATAAAATCTTTTAAAAAAGAATTTGAACTATTAAAAGAAAATAACTAAATAAATAAAAATACTAGAGAAAGAAGAAGGAGAAAAAGGGAAAACAAGCTCTCCAAAGACAAATCCTGTGTAGGAATGTGCAAGAAAAGACTAGCTGAAGATTCACCTTCAAAGGACAAGGACGCCCCCTGTAAGCTAAGAACAGGTCACATGTTCCAGGAAATGGCCATCAGCCTGGATGGAGTCCAGTCCTCCTCTGACCCTGACGAGCTCTGGGGCCCTCAGGCAGGTATTGGTCCTCTCTACAGCGTGGCTTCCTTCCCTGCCAAACAAGAAGTGCCTAGGCCCCCCATGCCTGGGGTTCCTGCACGGGGATCTGCAGGGAAGAGCCGAGGTGGGTGGGTGGAAACTCTCAGGGTCTGCAGACTTGGAGAGCTGAGCACCCACTGCTCCCAGGGCAGGAAGCCTCAGGGGTGCCAGCCCTCAGGTGGGAGCTCCATCCCTGCTCCTCTGGCCCTGCCCCAGCCTTCTCAGACATCTTGAGCCACCAACAAACTGGGAGACATTGGTCTGATGTAACTGAATGCCAACCAGGCAGCACAGGGCTTGGCGAGCTGCTTCTGAAGCTGCTGCGCATGTGGACGCAGTGTGGGTTGGGCTGCCCAGTGAGTGCCCCCGGGCCCCAGGCTCATGGATCCTGGAGTCGCGGGTATCAAGGAACCTAGAAAACATCTGGGACAAGGGTCTTAACCGTTTTGTCTCATGGATCCTGCCTTTGGCAGGTTCTTGAAACTTAAATATCCTTTCCCAGCTAAATGTTTCTAAATGCATAAAATGAAATCCCTAGGATTATGGTGGAAACCAATTGTACTGAAGTGGTTTTCAAAATGTTAAACTGATAACTTTGTGATGCTGTAATATTTTTATTTTTTATAAGTCAGGGTTTATAACAAGATCTAGGGGCAGGTCTAATAACTCTCATAACCTTGAAGTAGTTATGAGTGTAAATGCTATTTTGAGGGATCTCCGACAACTATAGAGGGATACAAAAATATCTGACTCCTCCTGGTAACAAAGTCCGAGAGACATCTAATGATATTGTGGTTTATTGCCTATACACGCAATGGAACAAATGCTAATTTTTTCCCCAGCCGAACACTCACATAAAAACCTCTGATTTAGGGCAGCGACCTGACTTTACCAAGGAGGAAAACGAAGCCCCTGGAGGGGCGGAGACTTGCACAGAGCTACCCAGCGACTGGGAGCTGAAACCCGGTTCCAGTACAGGCCTCCAGCGGCTGCCCAGCGCTGCTCTGCCCACTTTGCTGAGCCACCTCCTCAGTGCTTGACTCTCCGAAGCCCACTCACTACACAGGACCCTAGTTAGACTTCCCTGAGCCTTGGTTTCCTCGTTTGTAAAATGGGAACAACCACACCCACCTCCGCAGGTTGCTGTGGGAATAGGATGAGGAAGGGACCAAGAAAGGGCCTTCCTATCTGCCTAGTGCTCTGTACTTGTATAAATGAATAGCTTGTGAGTAACAATCATATACTGCCTCAGGTGAAACCTAAGTATATGAACCTTGGGTGTCAGAAGCAGAAGGTCCAGGGTGCTAAATCCCACTGCCTTTAGCAGTAAGCCAATAAAGGAGGGGCGGGGACTGTGGCAAACTTGGGAACTCAGCCCCTCTGAAAAGAGCAGCCGCCATTCAATCCCAATGGAGGACACCACCCAGGAAGGCATGAAACTGAGGCTCGGGAAGGGAAGATGGTGGACCTGTGTAATGGGTTGGGAAAATCGTGCCCTTGTAAGGTGGCTATCCAAAGATGGTGAAACAGTGCCTAGCAAGGCCAAATCTGACTTTCTAAGAGATGATGAAAATCCATTTTTTTTTTTTGCAAAATGTCCTGGTTTTTATATTAAATATTTTGTTATTTAAAACAGGATGTGAGTCCCAGAACATGTGTGCAGGTTGTCAGTTTGCAGCCCTGGGGTGTACAGGTAGGGAAGGAGACGAAACAGGTCTGTGTTTCCCATACAGGCGAAGAGGGTCCTCGCCTCACCCCACCAGGGCTGGCCCTGGAGGTCAGATGGTGCCCACGTAGGGCAGGCATTCTCACTAGGGCAACTAAGGTTCCCCAACAGAGACAGCAGGTTGTAAAATTACACTCCCTACCTCTCGCTGCTGTGAGGCTGCCTTGTTTTATTAATGACCTTGACTTGTGCTCACAGCACATCAAGGTAAACAGAGATATATCCAAGGCAGGTAATGTAGGCAATTCTAACAGATGAAGAAACAGGCTTCCAAATATAAATAGGAAGATAAATAGACAGAGATCCAAGTCTCCTTCATACTAATTTGCAGGCTCTGAGCCACAGACTTGGAGAATCTTGGATCATTTGGGCTGGAAGGGACCTCTGTTCGCACGCAGGACGGGAAAAGACTTGCCAAGGGCCGTGTTTGTTACGTGAATACTTTCAATTTCTCACAGCATCAGTTTCCTCACCTGAAACCACTGACAGAGCCACTCAGTTTCTTGAATGTGTCGTATTCTCTGCAGCCCAATGCTGCAGTTCACACAGTTCCCTCCTTCATCTGGCCATCTCTGACTAGACCTTCCAGATCAGCTTTGGGAACTCGCCCTGCCCCCTTCCTCTGCCCCATCAACCAGAGCACTTGCCACACAGGACTGCCACTGTTGGTGTATGTGTCTGCCCCTCCAGCCCACGATGACTGCAGCTCTATCACTCAGAGCCCAGCACAGGGCCTGGCACGAGGGAGAGACTCTACAACCCTCTGCTGAATGAAGCCATGAGCAATGCACAGTGTAAGTCTGTCTTGAGTGGCATAAGGAGGTGGCAAATAAAGACCATGAGGGGAAAGCTTACCACCACCTTCTTGATATCGAGTTAACATGCCAGATGGTCCCAATCTAGGGTCAAATAGAGACTTTGGTCCTAGAGCATCAAAGACAGGCCGAAATGCAGGTAAGGACGATACATGGTCACTTTGACCATCCCTCTTGCAAACAAATGAGAGAGCAATCAAAGTTGTTCCTGGAAATCCACATTGGACACTTTGTCACATTGCCTCACTTAATTCCCAGGAACTTCTGAAGTAGGTAATATACTGACTTCATAGTTTACAGGTGTGAAATAAGAAAAGCAAGGCTTGCCCTAGCTGGTGTAGCTCAGTGGATTGAGCATGGGCCTATGAAGCAAAGGGTCGCCAGTTCGGTTCCCGGTCAGGGCACATGCCTGGGTTGCAGGCCGGGTCCCCAGCAGGGGACACATGAGAGGTAACCACATATTGATGTTTCTGTCCCACTCTTTCTCCTTCCCTTCCCCGCTCTCTAAAAACAAGTAAATAAAATATTTTAAAGAAAGCAAGGCTCACCCACAGCAGGGAAGAAGGACTGAAGCCAATCCACACATCTCCAGAGTTCTTTCCATCCTATCCACGTCCTCACTGTCACAATGGACTTCCTTCACCTTGCCTGGTCCAACCATTGCTTATACCAGACATGGACCATCAAGGTGGAGCTTTGAGTGAATTATTTCCCTACTCCCACCCCAGCCCTGATGTTCCAGATCTGCCATTGCCACAGGTCTGGGGACTTGAGACAAGGTGGCCACTGTGAGGTCTCTCTGGGAAAAGGCATAAAGTGCATCAGACAGAAGAGGGTCCCCAAGCTCCTCCCCCACCTTCCCAGTCACTTCAGCAATGGAATGGGCAGGAGGGAGACACTGTTCTGCTTTCTTTAGGTTTTGCTTTTTAAACATTATTTACATTTTCATGTCACCCACAGAAAACTGTGTTTTAGAGGGTGCCTACTTGGAGACAGAAGTCCTCAGGTTCATTAGCTCCTTCATCAGCCTTCTACTGATAACCGAAGCTGCTGTGAGATGGGGCAGAGAAGGGGGTTTACGAATGGCACAGCTAACACACCGGACGCCATTCTGATTGCTCAGTGGTGCACTGAGCATTCCCAGCTTCCAACTGGACCAGATGCTGAATCTGACCATCAAGGGTACATGGAATCCCCTGTACTGTAAGTGGATGAGACAGAGGCTTGGAGTCAGAGAGACTTAAGTCCTAAGCTCACATAACCTCTTGGACACTGGGTTTCTTACGCCTGGATCTCACAGGGCTTCTGTGGTGAAGATCAAGTGCAGAGATATAGGACAACTAGCCAGCACAGTGTCTGGCATGCTGCATGCTGGTCTCCCCATTCTCTGCCACTGTCACTTGAAAGCTGTTGGGGACTAAGCACTGGAGGCAGCAGAGGCATGGAGGGGGACCAGTGCAGTGGATGTGCTATTTATTTCCTTAGGTTTGGCCTCCATTGGACCTTTCTAATCCTACTGGGTTGACCAAAAAGTCCATTCTGTTTTTTCTGTACAATGGTTCTAGTAGTGCTTAGTCGCCTTTAACTTCATTTGAAATAGTTTTCTTAGATTGTATTGTGATAGGTGTCACATCAGTGTGCATTTTTAAAAAAAATTGATCAAAATTGGTGAATTTTTGAGCAGCCCTTTGAATATTCAAGATGGAAGAAGATATGCAACATTTTCAATGTATTATGCTTTGTTATTTCAAGGAGGTAAAAATGCAATTGAAATGCAAAAATAAAAAGATTTGTGCAGTTTATGGAGAAGGTGCTGTGACTGATAGAACATGCCAAAAGTGGTTTGCAAAGTTTCTTGGTACTATACACATTTTGGCCAAATAACTCTTTGCTGTGGGGCTTTCTAATGCACTGGAAGATGCTTAGCAGCACCCCTGACCTCTACTCTCTAGAAGCCAATAGTGGGATATAGCTCACATACTGAAAATATCCAAATCAACAGTTACTGGTGAAAATGAAAAAATGTGTCTTTTATTGTATGGAAAAAACATAACAGAGTTTTTGGTCAAGCCAATACTTTATTGATTGGGCTAATATTTTATAAGCCCACAATATGTAGTTTTTTATGAGCCCATAAAAATCTTAAGAGTGAAATCAAATTCATCTGCCAGTATCTTGTTTGAAGACTGAAGCCCAACACTTGAGCTTAAACTCCTGGGCTCTCCGTAATCAAACTGGCCAATGTCCCCTCCCAGCATGCACTTGGTAGCATCCACTCAGGTCTGCTGACCGTTCTTTCAATGTGTTCTGCCCATTCCTGCCTCTGAACTTTTGCTCATGCTGTTCCTCTTCTGGATGAATCCAAACCCTTCTAGTGTCTGCTCCCTACCCACGTGAAAAGCATTCCCTGCAATTCAAGCCGCTGTTGCATTTCCCTCCCCCCAAATCTCATGATACTCAGAGTAGCAGCCTATTTGTATTCTGTTCTTCTTTTCTTCCCTGGAATGTTTGACTAGCTGCAGGGCCCTGAGTGAGTCTCCGAAGCAAGACTCCACATACTCTCCACATGAAGGTCTCCACATACTCTCCCACGATGGAGTGCTCATCCAAGGCAGAGAGTGCAGACCCTCACCCTACTGACTCCACATGAGTAATTCCTCCCCATCATTCAAGGCCCAGGATGAGTGCTCCCTCCTCAGACAGAGGAAACTCTCCTTGGTCCACCAGGCTGGTCTTCATCTCTCCCACCTACAGCTCCCCACAGCACTCCACCTGAATCTTTCCCAGAGGACATATCACTTGCCGCCATGTAGCCATTCACATGGCTGGCTCCTCAACACTGTGAGAGCATGAGGGTGGGGGCCTTGTTTTGTTCACTGCCACCTCCCTGGCACACAGCACAGAGCTTACATAGAGTATGTTTCAGTAAATATATGTCAAATAATGATGATCATAATAACAACAAAAAGAGCAGAAAGCAAGATATAACACTACTGCTGTGCATTATTGTAAATGTTGTACATATACTAGCTTATTTAATGCTTTACATATATTAGTTTACTGAATGCTCACAGCCTCCTGTAAGTTCTCCCGTTTTTTTAATAAAGAACCTGAGTCACAGAGAGGTTAGGTAAGAGGCCCAAAGTCAAGCAAGTGGCAGAGCTCCTGCTTGAATCCAGGGCAAATGGCTCTAGCAAAGACGATCTTAACCACTAAGCAATACCACCCCTGGGTTCATTCATCATCATATCCTCAGTGCCTTGCAAAGAACGAGGCAGTCAGCAAGGGCTCAATTAGCAAGTGCTCCCAACACCCCTCTGTTGGAAGGCTGCCACCAGGCATGGTGAGACACAAGATGGGAAAAGCACCTGGCAGAGTGGATACTGTCCCTGCCAAGCCTGCCACAAGCACATTCTGAAGTGGGTTGTTCTCCTCTTAATGAGATGCACCAGCCCCCACCCCACACAGGCTTCTCTGTCAGGGAGAGCTAATTCATTCTCAGCAGCGAGTCTAGACTCAAGGGCTGTGTATGTTGTTACCAGTGGGCCTAGCTGCCCACATATTTCTACAGTCAGTTGGGCTTCTACACACTCAGTTTGTCTCCCAGACTACCCCATCCTTAGGCACCATCAGAAATAATCCTTTTGCGTGGCCGATGAAGCTCCTGGACCCAGAACTAGAAGGCGAGGAGGTGAGCCCTGCATCATTCTTTCCTGACCTCAGCCGCTTTGGAACTGTAAGCCCCCTTCCATACAGGCAGTGTGAACTTCTCCACAGATTACAAAATGGAGTGTGGTGTCCTAGTACTTCAGAGTATGATTTGAAAGCCAAGTGAAATTAATCTTTTGGCTTGTTTATTCCCAGACCTTGTGCAAAGGGACCAGAACTCTGGATAGACAAAGAAAACCCCAGTTGATGGTTCTGAAGCTATGGGTCGGGGTCTCCCCACTTCAGTGCTTTGCCAGAAAGCATAGTAAATTACTTGCACCAGGCCCTCCCTCCCCATCAGAATATGCCCCATGTGAGGCTTTCTAAATGGATAATCCTCTGCTAAATCCTGCACGATCATTTCCCATGTTTGCTGGTAATGGACACCAGGAAGCCAGCGAACTTGCCTCCGCTCTAAATACATTTTCTAATAACTCTCGTGCAGGGAAAGCTCCATTCCTGCCGATTTCAAAGCTCTGGAAATCAGACTCCTAACAAATTTCCTTTGCCTTTGTTCCACATAATCCTGCTTCTGTCTGCTTCATGCTCTTCCCCAAATGTGTTGGGTCCCAGTAGGCCACTGTCCTCCATGAATGATGGCTTCTGGCTCAACAAATGGCCCTCCATCTATCATTGCGGAGCTCCAGCAGCAACAAGAGGGCCCTCTGTTTCCCTCCGTGAGCAGGCAGAGTGATGGCCCTGCCTTGGACTTGCCTCCCCCACTCTCTTGAGAGGGATACTGTGAATGTTGGCAGCCCTGGAGACACAAGTAAAGGCTGAGCCACTTCCACTTTCAATGTGAAGCCCTCTGGTATGTGGAGACCCCACTTATGTTCTCCTCTCCCAGGTGGCCAATCCCTATAATCCCTCACCCTGCACTCTGCAGCCCCAGCCTGTCTTCCAATCCTGTCATCCGTCTCTCTGTCGAGCTCTGAGAATCTAATGAGATAAACATGCCGCACATGTTTTGCAAATACAGAATGGGCAGAGCCATTAAGGGGGAATGTCTTTGCAGTCAGGAAAACCTGGGTTCAAATCTAACTCGCCACTTTCAGGCCCAGTGACCTTGCAGGGGCCACTTAACCCTCTCTAAGCCTTAGTTTTCCCATCTGCAAAGTAGAAATAACAATGCCTGTCTCACAGTGCTGCCATGAAGGTCAAGTGGATAATGAAGGTGAAGGATATTAATCACTAAGCACAGTGCCTGGCAAACAGAAGGCATTAATGAGGGGTTTTATTATTTCAAAATATAATAGTATAATATTAATAAGAATTCTGTATTTTCTCTAAAGCTCTAGGAAAATTGATGGTGGAGAGAAATGAATTCAGTTTACCCATGGCTTTGTGTCCCTCTTGACAAAAGGTGCTGGGGCTTGAGCTTGAGCTTGAGCTTGAGCACCCTAGGGTGCCAGTTCCAAACAGCCCAGTACACATAGAGCAAGTTCAGGCTCTGGCTGTGCCCCTTGCCATGTGACCTTGCTAAGTGACTTAACCTTTCTAAGCCCCAGTTCCTTCCTCTGCAGCCTGCAATAAATAAGATTGACTTTATAGGTTCATTGTGAGTACTAGTGAGATAATGCAGGGGAAAAGCTAGCCTTTACTGCCTGGCACATAGTAGGTGCTAAGGAAATTTTAGCTAGTTATGTTAGTCACTTATTCATTAGACTCCTAACAGTAGTCTAGGAGATTGTGCTATCGTGCTGGAAGAGGTAAAAAGGAGGAAGGGGAGGAGGAGGAAGGAGGGATGAGGGGAAGAAGAGGTGAGGAAGACATATCTCTGTCCTCGTGGAGCTCACAGACATATGCAGTAATTCTCAGCCCTGACTTATAGAACTTTAAGAAATGCTGCTGCCCAGGTGTCATACCCAGAGGTTGTGATTTAATTGGTCTGAGGTGAGGCCTGGGCATCAGCATTTTGTGAAAGCTCCACAGATGATTGTAATGTAACCAGGGCCATGAAAGACCGATATATTTGGGGAACGATATGAACACAGAAATGTATTTAATAATATATTAAATACATTTAATATATTATTATTAAATAATAATAATAAATGTTGCTTAGGTCCCCAACAGAGTTATGTACAAAGGATAAGGGGAACGCAAACAACAGGAAAGACAGTGCCTTACCATTTAGGCTGAGTAATAGCGTAGGCATTCGCCAGAAGGAGGGGCTGAAGAAAGGGCATTCTGAGCCTTTAGTGGGAGACCCCAAATAAAGGCAGAGGTACAGGGAGTCACCAGGTAGGAGCAAACCAGGGCAACCAGGAGGGAAGTGAGAAAAGCTGGAGTATTTCTTTTTTAAAACTTTATTTATTGGTGTGTGTGTGTGTGTGTGTGCACATGCATGTGTGTGCATGTGAGAGAGACATCAATTTGTCATTTCACTTATTTATGAAGTCATTGGTTGATTCTTGTATGTGCTTTTACCAGGTATTGAACCCACAACCTTGGCATTTTGGGATGATGTTCTAACCAATGGATCTATCCAGCCAGGGCTGCACTATTTCTTATGAGCAGAGCTCCTCAGGGTCCCCAGCCCTAAACTCCCTGCTCCCCAGTCCTTGGCCAGGACACTGCTCCAAGGGTTCCACCACTCAGAGAGAGAGAGAGAGAGAGAGAGAGAGAGAGAGAGAGAGAGAGTTAGCAGAGAGAGTTGCTTCTGCATGGTCAGGCAGCCTCTGTAAAGCTCCCCCTCAGTGGTGACACACGCCTTGCAGAGAGGTCAAACACTAGGGTGACACAAAGGTTTGCTGGTTGGTGGGAATGGCCTCCTGTCCATGGTGCTGAAAAATCCCGGTGCTAGAGAACCAGGCTGTTCAATGTGTGGTGTGTAGATAGCAGTCTCAATGTCTCCTGGGAGCTGGTTAGAAATGCAGGATTGTGGACCCTACCCCAGACCTAGAGCATCAGAAACTTCCACTTATCCGGTGCCTAGGTGATCTCTGTGCCCAGTGAAGTCTGGGGTGCACTGTTCTAGGCCAGTGCTTTCAAAGCTATAGGTTCCATCTCATTTGGGAGTAAAAAAATTAAATTAGCTCATTGCAAACAGCATTAAAAAAAATGGGATGAAACAGAAAAGAATTTTAAGTGTTGGAGTTTATCCCACCTAAGGGCAAGTTTTACTATTACATATAGGGGCATACAGAACAGAATCTAGGAAGTAGTTATTCCTGTGAGTTGCATTTTAAACTAAGTCTAAAAGCCACTGCTTGTTTCTCTTAACCCTGGGACATGGGTGATTCTTATCCAGTCTATCCCAGGACTCTGAGCCAGGTGATTGTTGGAGAAAAGAAGGTCATAGGTCAACAGAGAACAGGAAGCTGAGACTGGGCCTGCCGAAGAGGTATATGCTGAAAGATCATGGGAGAAGGTAACAAAAAAAAAAGTAAATACATAAATAGATGGATGGATACACACATATATACATAGCAGAGGGGACTGGATTTGAGTGTTATTGTCTATAGACTTAAGTGCTCTTAGTTTCCTTTTAATTTCAATAAAATGTTGTAAAATTTCAGAACAAACATTGCAGTGAGCTTATATTTCTCGACACACACAGCTGATGTTTTCGTACTTGAGGACGCCCTCACCTCTCTGGTGATTTGCTGCCACCCCTTCCAGGGAAGCTGGGGGAGGGCGTAGAGAGAGCAGGGAGTGCCCAGGACTCAGAGTCACCGGCTCCTCACCAAGGCCAGGTGTCCCACTGCTCACCATCAACCCAATTGTTAGAAGGCGCAATGCTAAAGAACTTCGAAAAGGAAGAAAAGAGGCCTTTTAAAAATGCACAGCTGTTTTGTTTGCTTCAAGAGGTGACACAGAACAGAATGTCAACAGCAGAAGTGACACTGTGATTTTTCTCTCAGAATTCAGCAATGGGAGTTATTAACCTCTTGCCACATGTCTATTACTTCATTTATTCAACAGTGTCCTACATTCTGTTTTGCTTAGGAAATTGGTGCCTAATGGAAGATGACAAAAAATGACTTAACATAATTTCTTCCCAGGCTCGGGAAGTTTATAAAACATTGAAATTCATATGTGCCCTTTGGGCAATTCTGCAAGGTCATGGTGTGGGACAAAAAGTTTGTTAACACCCACACTTCAGCCTCTAGGAAGACACAACTTCATGACCCAAACTCGCATTTGTTTTGCAAAACAGCGGCGTCAAGACGACAGCCTCCTCTGTCGTGAGCTACGATAAGGACAACTTGAACAGTTGTAGTTTATTTTTTAAATAAGTAAATGACAAAGTAATAATATGCTTCTACAGTCTATAAGGCAAATTATTTTCGATGCAGACAGGGAACCTAACTTTTTTAGGGGCATTTTAAGTCCCTCAAACCCTACATTAGTTGGCATGACCCTTAATATGGAAAGAGGATGGATGGCTAACGCTTACTGGTAGTACCGTACTCTGTTCCTGGGCCTTCCTGTCTTTATGCTATTTAATCCACCTGACACACGGTAGGATGAGAATTATAATCCCTATTTTCAGAGATGGTAAAATGAAAGCTCAGAGACAGTTAGCCCAAGGTCACAGAGCAGCACAACCAGAATCCGAACTCCAGACAAGTCTGGCTTAAAGCTCAAAACAAGCTGACCAACTGTGACCTTGTGCAGCCGCTTTTCTGCCTCAGTTTCAGAAACCCCAGTGTTTCACAGTAACATTCTTTCCCACGGCTTCCGGTGATTTTCCCGAGTTGCTGCTCTCATCTCCCCAGGTCTTGTATCTGAGCAGGCTGACATCACCCCCAGGCTTTGTCTGGCACTGAAGGAACTGCCCTGTGTGGGTAGCTGGCCACTTACCGAGAGGGATCTCTGGAAACGGACTGCCTTTCCACCGTGGCCCCAAATGAGAACTGCTTCCCCTCTATTCAGTCAGCGATTTTTAAAAAGAGTCAAACAGCACGTACTCAAAGTGGGGAAATCTAAGTACAATTCAACTTTGAGGCCGGATTTCTTCAATATCACAATTTAAGCATTTCTGAAACTGGTTCATCCTTAGAGAGAAAAAGCCCCATCTGAGAAATAGCCTTTAAAAAAAATCTTGATCTGACGACAAAGACAGTCAATTTAATATAACAGTAATGTCTCCAGGGCTTACCATGCGCTATGAAGAGGGTGGGTGGGGTGAACGCAACAAGGCCCCTCAACACGGACCTAGGTCAGGGTATATATTTATGGCTTTTTTACCACTTAAAAAAGAAAAACCACTGAAAAACGTAAGTGGAATTCAAGCTAGAAGGAACACATTTCAATGCAATAAAAAATTTTCTGACCATCAGCACTTGTCTAACAATGAGACCGCCAACCTTATTAGTAATTTTTACCGAAAGGAATGCTGGTAAACATTTAACAACTGGCTTACCAGGAAAACAAAACAAAATAAAAAGCCCTGATTTGTAGCATTTGCTGATTTCTGTGTTTTGAATTCTCCTACCATGGCTGATTTCGAGCTCTCAGAGTAGAGTCGTTGAAAGTGGAGCTGGGAATATTATTTCCACCACGCAGACAAAATGAATGTAAGTAATCTCAGGGGCAATATATAATGTAGTAAAATAATCAGGAAGTGATGAGTGTCAAGTATACATTCCCTTTATCTTTAATATACAGGGTGGGGCAAAATTAGATACACAGCTGTGAGTATGTGAAATGCAGAGTTCGTTCTTGTATTATTACTTATTAATCATTGCATTATTTTCCATGTGAATGATGTATGCCTACTTTTGTCCCACCCTATAATTTCTTTAAGCCTAAGTTTTTATCATTTAATTTAATAAAGTGTGCTTATTAACTGTTGCACGAAATCCCTGAAAAGTGAACAATCAGTTCTCATAAGCCAGTATGAAGGCGTTCCACAGCTTCCCAGGACCTTTACCAGAGGGGAGGGGCAGGCAACCAGGCTGGGCGGCCATTTGTCATGGACACGGTGACCCGAGTCTTTAAGTGAGTGTCTAAACTCATCCAGTTCAGGCAGCCGCAGTGGCCACCACAGCTCCAGTGTCGCTGTGTGGCTCTTCAGTACCGACCATGTGCCAGTGACCGTGCCGAGAGCTTTGTGTGCATCAACTCATTTATCTTGACTAAACCCCATCAGGTAGATTGGGACTAATATCACCCCCATTTTAGAGATCAGGCCACTGAAGCTCAGAAATATTAAGTAACTTGCTTAGAGTCACAGAACGATGAGTGGCAGCGTTGAAAGGTTTGACTCCAAACCTTTTTTTTCTTAAGTCAGGACATCACATGTATGTTGTGAGAAATGCACTATACTCCTGGTTCATGAACCCCCATTATCCTTCAGGGCAAAATGACTTGCAAAGCATGAGAAAAGAAGAGCTAGGCTGTTCCCAGTTGCAATCTCAGAAGGGTTGGCTCACCCTTCTGAACCCAGAGACCTAAAGTCAACCAAGAGCACACAAAGGAAGCATTTAAATGAATACTATCTTCCTTTTTTTCATAGCAATAAACAAATAAGTTAAATCTGCAATTGAGTACATTCATATAAAATCACCATCTTTGTCAGTAAAAAAAGTCAAATATCTACAACTTAAAGTTTTTCCACCAAATGGACAATTAATTGGGACATGCTGGAGAAACTTCTAGCAATGTGCAGCTGAATTTAAAGTTTCATGTCTGTGTGCTAATAAATGACAAACTCTTTTTCCTTTAACGAAGGCATAGTGAAGGGGGACAATACACACTAGATACCTGACATGAGCGCAGCACCATATTTCCGCATCATAAAGATGCAGGTGAGTGCTCATGTTTTGCCCAGCACTGACCACCACGTTCTCTACTGTTCAATAAAACCATAGACGATCCCACACTAAGCCAACAGCCCTCTGACATGCCCCATCCTGAAGCTCTGACCCTATGCCCTGAGCCCACACGAGGTGGGCACCCGTTTCAACAGGGCATGCAGTTGGCCGATAAGATGTTCCTACTGGATAGCGGAGGCTCCCCCAGTGATAAATGGGCCTAAAAGTTAGCTCACTCCCTCTACACAGTGTCCACCTACCTTCCACTGTGATACAAGGTCCCAGCAGGGCAAGAATAACATGGTCCACCTTTGGTAGGACAGGTAGGGCTCCGAGCCCACTGGCTCCCCTCCTCTCCTCTCTGCAGTCTTCTACCTCTGGTAAAATCCAAGGATCATAACTGAATGCAAGGGTTTGCACTCAGTGTTTACCGGCGGAGGTTTCGGTCCCCTGCTCAGCCAAGATCCCTGGGCTGTGCATCTTAGCTGCTTTTTCATCATGCCTCCACGGCACAGAACACCAAGCACAGATGCATGATGCAAACTACCTCAACTGTGGGCAACAGCTCCGACAGCCGCAGACCCGGATGCAGGGAGGGCTGCCTGCTCTTGGCCTGGAGGAATTTCACTTCGAAATCAAGCAAAATTGCAGTTGAGAAAGAAAGAATAACCACTCTAAAAATTTTAGTACGACCAATGTGACAGTTATTTCCAGCCCTCACAAGCAGCTCCTCACCGAGACGATGGCTATCCCACTTCTCGGATGAGGCAACTAAGGCTCAGAAAGGCAGAGAAGCATGCCCTGTCAGTGTCACACTACCGGAAGTGGCAGAACAAGGCTTAAAACTCATGGTCATTTATACCTGGAGTGATTATTCTAGGCACATTGCAACTCTGCCTACCCAAAGGGGGGAAATATTCACTAAGGGTTTGCTTACGCTAAACCCATAATGAGGATAATAATAATGAAAATAACTAACATTTAGATAGTGTTTACAATGCTCTTGGCACTGTTGAAATCCAGGTTTTTAAATCTTCCCAATCTTCCCTTTATTTTGGAAACTAAAGCTAAAATAGGTTGTACAACCTGCCCAAGGTCATATGGCTAAGGACGAAGCCAGGTGCCTCTGCCTCATTAGGCTAAGGGAAGCCTAATGCTTCCCTTAGCATGTTCTTGAAAAAAATAGTGGTGGCATCTTTGATTCATAGACAGGGAAAGTGAGGCCCAGAGAATTTAAGAGATTGCCTCAGGGACACACAGCTAAGAGGTTGATAGAATTTATCCTAGTCATGATTATAGCTCAGGAGTAGGAGACCTGGTGTGGAGATCGGCTCACCATCTGCTAGCTGTACATCCTTAGCCAAGTCCCTTGGCCTCTCTGGGCCTCAGTTTACCTGTGAGGACAGTGAGGGGCGTCCTTTAACCAGGGGCCTCCTTTCCATCCCTCCAGCCTGGATGCACCAGGACCCTTGGTGCTGGAATGATTTATGTGAAATAGTCTCTCAACAGAGAAAAGGAGCAAAGTGCTGCCTTCAGACTTAACACATGTGCCTCCCCGCTATCTGGGCTGTTACATTTTCAGGCAAATAAACAGCCTCCAACGCTTCCAAAATCACTGCTTAATGCTTTTCCTTAGAGCACGATCTCGTTTATGGATCTGTAGAAAGGGTTTACGGCAATGCTGTTGACAGCACAGGGTCCCCAATGATTTATCAGAGAAGGTGATGTAAAAGAGCAGTAAGACCTGGCAGGGAAGAGGAAGGGGGTTAACTGCCTGGCTCGTGCTGGGAAGGAGGCGGCAGACACCTCCAGGAGGCAGCAGGCAATCTGTCTGAGCTCAAACAACTAGTCGTGGGGCCGCCTCTGACAGCTTTCTGTACAAGCAGGGAACAGCACAAAATAGAGGATTCGGGAGATGCTGAATGAGCAGGCAGAAATGCACAGGGCCTGTTGATGTCTCAGAGTCACACAAAGACTGGGACGCTGAGTGAAAAATGTGTCTCAGCACTTTCCCCGTCTTAGTAGCCAGTGTGGGGCAACCAGGAGCTTGAGGCATTAGGGGGCATGTTTATGGATTTCACATTAACAGGGACCACTTGGCTTGTCCCAGTGCATGGTGGGAATATCAGGCTGCTTGGAAGTGAAGGGAAAGGGCAGATAAGGATGCCCTGGGTCTCTGCCAAAAATGTGGCTATGCGGAGCCTGGAATCCATGGGAAATCAGTTTCATATAGAGTTTCCAGGGTTGGGATTGTTACGAATTATAGGTAACTGGCTCTTGATGATTTACAAAACCCTGCTGGCCTCACCTATTTTTACCTTCCCTGCATCTCCTTCTGCTACCTCCCCTCTCACGACTGAACTCCCACGTCTCTGTGTCTCAGCACCAGCTGCTCCCTCTGTCTGGATGGTCTCCCTTCCTATGCTCTGCTGGCAATACCCTATACCTTCCTTTTGGCTTTTTCAAGTATCACCTGACTTGAGCAGCTTCCTGCCCCAAAGCAGGGCTGGATTCATGGGCTTGCAAGCTGCACCACAGCACAGGGCCTGTGCTTAGAAGAGCACTATGCTTGACTTAATGTTCTGCTGGTGCTGTCTTTAAAAGGGGCTCTGCATTTCCCCTTTGCGCTGGATCCCATGGATTATGAATGAGCCTGGACCTGCTCCCACCCCTGGAGGCTGGGTCAAGTGTTTGCCCCTCCGTGGTCTCAGAGCACCTTGGTCGCTCCTCCATGGTAGGACCGTCACTGTTCTCAGTTGTTTGCCTCCTTCCACCTGCCTTGTTGCCCCCAAATAGGGTAAACAGTGAAAAGGGATGCAAAAAAAGTAAAAAAATAAAATCGAACACAACCACAACAAATAGCAATTTGGCATGAGCTGGGAGTAGATGAAAAAAAAGAAAAAAAAAGAAAGGCAGGTAACCAAAATCAAGTCAGGAATGAGGTTAATCTTCTCCACAGGACCCGCTAGATGTGGGCCTGTGCTCACAATAGGGCCATAGGGAAAGCGAGGCGTTATTGTTCATACATTTCCATGGTTATGAGATAGAAATATTTCTCCTTAACGCTGAGGCGAGACGAAATTTCTCTGAGGGGCTTTAGCTCGGTGTCTGCACTTCCTAAACCAGTCATGGCTTTTGAATAAGCATTGTTTTGGGGAGAAGTTTCCATGCTTGTGCTGGACTTTCAAATGGGCCCACAATGCATGAAGGATTAAGATTCAATGGACTGTAATCACGGGCACCTCACAGGGGAGGCTTTCGCATAACGACTCTCAATTCGGGCTGATGGACTTTCCACAAAGCACAGCCTACACAACACATCTGGAAAGTTTAGCACCGAGAACTTACCGTTATCTCTAACGGAGGTGTCTGAGCATGGGCCCACCTCCTCAAGGCAGTGGCCTTTTCCTCCTTACCTCCCGTCCCAGAGGGCCAAGCCTCAACATACAATCAGCATCTAGTAAACGTGGCCAGGTAGCTGCATATACAGCTGGATGGCTGGATGAACGAACAGATAAATACGTGCACTGAACTTCTAACAATCCATCTAGGGCTCTTCCAACTCTGGCACTGAACTGCTGCTCAGAAACATCAACCCGCTCTCTGGCCGCATACCTGGTGGTCATTCCCTGCGTCTGGGGACTCGGCAGCAACATGAGCCCTTCATCAGGCCCCTGAGCTTCCTCAGAAAAGTGCCTTACCCTCCAGGGCAAAGTTTCTCAGGACTGCAATGGTTAGCTTTATGTGTCAAATTACGCTACGGTGCCCAGGTGTTTGGCCAAAGATTAGTGTAGAGGTTGTTGTGAAAGTATTTTTTAAAGATATGATTAACCTTTACAGTCAACTGATTTTAAGTAAAGCAGACTACCCTCCATAATGTGGGTGGGCCTCATCCAGGCAACTGAGGTTTTCCAAGGAAGAATCAATTCTGCCTCGAGGTTCAACCTAGAAGCCCTGCCTGAGTTTCAAGCCTGCTCTGCAGTGTGGACTCAAGACTGCAGTTTACCTCGATCTCCAGTCTATCGGCCTGGATTACAGATTTTAGACTTGCCAGCCCCCGCAACCCCACAACTGTGAGTCAATCCCTTAAAACAAATCTCCCCCTCTCTCTCACACACACACACTCACATACACATATATGATATATGTGTAGATATGTAGACTTATACAGATGTATTTATAGATGTGGCTATAGAAATATAGATGTAGATACATATATAGAGAGAGATGTAGATATATAGAGAGAGATGTAGATATAGATATATATATCCTATTAGTTCTATTCCTGTGGAGAACCCTGTAAGGGACAAAGGACTCTTGATAATTCTAAGTAGGGGACACTACCACATTCCTCCAGGGTCATCTCCCTGAGGGTTTTGCAGAAGGGAAACAGAGAGTAGGGAAAGGGAGTTTCTGGAACCATGAATGTGATGAATCAGCTATTGGTCTTTAGGGGTCAAGTCAGGAGGGGCCACTCTCAGGAGACAGGGCACACCTCCCTGTGTCTCCACCCATTCTCAGAAAAATGTCCTGGAAAATGTAAATTACCACATGGCTAGTGACAGGCTTTCTGAGGAGAAGAAGACTGATTTGCTTTAACTCCCTCTCCCACTCAGTGTCTGAATAAGCCACTGACACGTTCCAAAGTTGGCATGGAAGGAAGGGAAGGAGAGAGAGGGGTTACAGGGAAAGGTGGGTAGGGACGCCTTCGAGTCGGCCTTGCTCTGTTCCTGAGATCTGAGTGCTGCCACAGGCAGGGGCCGTGAGGGGTCCCAGCCTCCTGTTATGTAGTGAACAGCTAGTATCTATGGATGCCTGACGTGGTTCAGGCACAGGCTAACTTAATTTTGTCGAGGATACTAGGGAAGAGGAGCGACCACACCCATTTTACAGACAAGGAAGCTCAGAGAACCCAAGTGGCCAGGATGGAACAGGAACTCACAGCTGGGTTGGAAGACCTTGAACGCCACCCTCTGCTTTGTCCTTTGGGCTCCTGTAAGACTCTGAATAGAAGGCCTGAATTCTAGTTCCACCTGTTCTTAGCTGTGTGAGTATGAATAACGACACACTATCTCCAAACAGCAGTGTCCTCTGTCTCATGCCTGCCTTCCAAGACGTGGGCAGTGTGAATCAAGGTAATGCTGCCTCAACAGAGGTTATAGTCATTGTCTTATAATTCACCGGGTCGAAGATATGAATGATTCAGTGAATTTCTCCCAGAGCTCTGTGAGAACACACCCAGTGGGCTCCACAACCCCGGCAGAGGCTACCTGACCACGCCCTGTAAGCTCCCGCCGTCTTAGAGTGAGCATGAGAGCCAGCTCTAGCAGGGAGTTTTCGCACCCGGGTGGGAGTAGGGTGGGGGATGAGTGGGGGTGGGATGTGAAAACTGGGAGACAAAATCACTTCGTGCACTCTTTAAACGTGTGCCTGCTTGAATATCTGCGTGCTTCTCCTGCTCGCGCTTTGGGCCACGCGCCTATTATTAACCACCACCCTCAGAGAGGAAACGTGCGCCTTATCCCACGAACATATTGGTGGGGGAAGAGGCTTCCTAACATAGTGTAACCACGGAGTTTTTTAAATGTCTCACCTCTTTGAAGTAGAACGTGGCTCAAAACCCCTCTTGGGCGCCCTGCCCCCCCCAATGGTCTGAAGAATGCAGCACTAACTCCTAGACAGATAGGAAAGTCCTTTATGACTAAGGCCCCTGGTTGCCTTTCCACTTGGTTTCCTCCTCTCCTGTCATACACAACTCAGCCTACCCAAGATGGCCACCCAAGATGAACCCCACGACCTTTACCATATCATGCCTTTGCTGCAGTCAACTCGGCCTCAGTGCCTTCCCTATCCCTGCCATCAGTGTCTGTCCACGTCTCACAAGGTCCCTTTCCTACCAAGCCACCCTAAAGACCCCAGTCCACAGTGACTGCTGTTCACCTTAAGTCTTGTATCTCTTAATTCATTTGTCACCGATTGTACAATATTGTAGAACAAACCGTCACGTTCCTGAATGTTTCTCCTACCTTCTTCCTGCCTGGCTCACTGCCACATTCAGGTCAGATTCTCCAAGAGCAATCACGTGCCAGACATGGGATTTCTAAGCAACCCCCACCCCCATATCAGATTCCCAGCCTTTGACTGGGAGCTTGAGGCTTGTCTTTCCATACTCGGTTCCCTCAACTTCCCGTTTTCCTTTTCCCAATCCCTGAAGCCTTTTCCTGTTCCTAGCTGTCTCCTTAACCAGGCAGATACTTCCTCTGGGGAAGTGGCCAGGTCTTATTCATCTTCGTCCCTATGACCCAATGCTACCTATATAGTAGGTTTTTAGAAATATCTATTAACCGCGGGAGAAATTAGGAAAACAGCTAACAAATGAGGAAAATAAGCTGGATCACAAGCTTCTAAGGGCAGGGCTCCACCTACTCAGTTTTCTCTCTTCGCTTTAATGCGCTGGTGCAGCAGGTGCTCGGTAAAGGATGTGGGTTGCTCTGAGCTGCGCTCTGCTCCGATCTGGACACTTCACACAGAACATCAGTCTTCACAAGCGTGCCGACGTTCCCCCGCCCCGCCCCAGCCTTAGCAAAGCGAGGTTAGACAAGTCAGCCAGAGGTGAAGTAAAAAGACTATGTGGACAATTTTAAGTGCCACAGAAATAGGTAGTTCTAATGGGCATGGCTTTTCTACAGAAATAAAATACTATGATTGAGATTGAGGCCAAGGGTTTCACCACTGAATGAGAGTAAAGTTTAATTTGCATCAATGAGGAAGGTCCACAAGTCAATTACCTTTCATTTCACTCCTATGCAGTAAATGAAAGTTCAGGGCCAGCAGCAAAAGTACCTTGGAAAGGCGCATTTTATAGTCTATCAATT